>JAPYYV010007432.1:0-21435 GCA_030522625.1 Copidosoma aretas | reverse complement strand
TATGTCCTGAAGAGGCCACCTTGAGTGGTGAAACGTCGACAATCGTCATGAAATAAAGAAATATACACTCCAAAATTGGCTTATGTTTAATTATTGTATTATAGGAATTGATTATTGGCATTATCTTAACTAGTGCAGAAGATTGTCTTTTTTATATTATGCTATTGAAGGACAATGACGCAATATGAAACGTGATTGATGCCGTATTTCTCCAAATATCATCATACAATTTGATTATTAAATTATGTAAGCTTTCATGGGCAGAGTATCGAGCTAGTGAGCTTGGAGGGAGTGAGCGGACAATGTTTGGAATGTAAGCTGATTGGTTGATGCAATCCACATGATTAACACGGAGCGTGTCTGCCATTTGTATCAACAAAATGTATATGGACACACAGCCCTGGTGGCATTGTCTGCTTACTTCCTCAAAGCTCACTATATTGAACAAAGATATCAGCTAAAAATATTGTGATATTGATATATTACAAATTTTTTCACAAACTACTAACTAGTGATATTAATGAATTTTTACAATAACTAAAGACATGCATACAAAATACATTAGTCACCAGCAATTGTATCAGAATAATACTGTACATGCCATAAACATAGTGATACTATATATTTTGTGTATACCTTGACAATGATGAAAAATATATATTACAATATTTTAGATAGTTTAGGTAAGATATCTCTGGTATTGCTAGAATATCTTCAATATATGTTGATATTGATAAATCCTGGTGGACAAGAACAAGGGCTGGCTGTAAAAATTATTATTTAATGGTACTTGATGTAGCACATTAAATCTTTGTATCTGAATTCGTGTCTTCAAAAACTGTCACATCTTACATTTTTCATCTTTGCCGCTGGATATTGGATAGTCAATTTTTATAGCTTGTTGCAATTTGGGGGAATCCAAGTTTTTAGTTTTTTGTAACTTCTACCCTGATCGACCTTTTAATCCTTAGACGCCGCACAGAGGGAGATTTCGTGTTTTATTTTCCAAAAATCTAATATCTCGAGAATAAAACAAGATTATCTAATGATTTCTTGAGCGTCAAAGCTAAGATGATGAAGAACAGAAGAAAATTATCGAGAAAGTTCGTGTGACAAAACCTAACCTATAAATGGATAGAAAATCTCATGATACTTGAAAACGTACTGTTTAGTTTAAAATATATCTTGGAAACCAAGCAAATTAGTTTAATATATATTTCCTTATTAGATAGTCTAATTTATCATTTTCTATATTTGTTATTATGCTAAGTGATGTCAAGGAACCGTAGATAATTTCTGTGTATCAAAACCTAACCTAAACAGTGATAGAAAATCTCGAAATGTATTCAGAAGATCCTCTGTAAGCCTGGTACAAACAGAACAGATTTAATATGAGCTATCATGCTAGAAAAAAAATTTGACTAACTGATGTTTTTAATTAAGGTCTGTACTGATCTGATCCATTAATATATTTAATAAATATCAATGGAGTAAAACCAATTAACAATAATGAAAAGTTATTTATGGCTAAAATGTTAGAATACTTAAAATAAGGGTGAAGGTTCCTTACAGACACATTATCAATACAGTATCATTAACTTCTGAAAACCAGTCATTATGTAATTATTTTGTCAAAAGTGCCCTCTGCGGCTGGGTGGCTTTGAACGTGAGACGAGATTTGTGTTGTTGGGTTGGGCCGAGACTGAGTTGTAAGTAACTGTAGCCGATAGTTTGCCCAATTAAGATGTACCCGACCTGCGTTTGTAGGAGTGGCTTTGACGAATTTTCACCCTCGTCACTAGAGGATGAGTGGACTTGCCGCTATCATGGAAGTTGGTGGATGGCTCGGTAGGTCCTTGGAGTGCCGCTACTACAGGTGATTTGGTGAGGACTGGCGTTGAGATAGAGTTCCTCTACACTGGAAACGGGGCGATTGATCTGGTGCTGCTGCCGAAGTGAGAGAGAGAGAGAGAGAGAGAGAGAGAGAGAGAGAGAGAGAGAGAGAGAGAAAGATAACGAATCCACATCCAAAGGAGTGCGCAAAAGAATGAAGACAGAGGTTGAGGTTTGATTCGAGTTTATTTAGTATGGAATCTGCTATGGATTCGGCCTCGGTAGACGAGGGAATGGCTGTCGAGCGGTTGTTCGCCCGCATTTATATACTATAAGTGACTAAAAGGCTTGCGGATAGGCAACCACCTGGTGGTCGATCGGGTGTACTTTGAGGCGGAAGAAATTTTAAACCCGAATCGGCGCGTACATTTGAAAGTTTGTATTCGGTGCAAATATTGAAAGTTCGTTGTTAAATTTGCGTAAAACGAAAGAATTAATTATTATATTAATTAAGTACAGGGAAAAATAAGTCCGACTGTGACAATTTTATGGTTGGGTAAAATAACTAGTTGTAATCAGGTAAATAGTATTCAAGCGAGTGTAAACTGTGTAAATAAACCGCTTTGGTGAAATTTTTAATGTTTTTAACAAACCCATAACAATAAATTTTAAAGAATTTAAAATTCCTTTCTTACCTTATCGTTAAAATGTCATATAAAATAATTTTAGAACCATTTTCATATTCATGCCTTATAATCTGAGCTTTAATATGAAAAAGAAATATTAGACTATCTTGTTTTATTTTCACGATTTTCAAAATTTACCATAAGTATTCGAGATTTCGAGATTTACCATCACTTTTCAAGTTAGTTTTTGGTAAACAAAAATTATCCATCATCTATATGTATCACTAATTATATTAGCTACATAATAACAAAAGATTTACCCGACTATCTTGTTTTGTTTTCGAGAAATTTTAAATTTAATAGTATGTTCTCAAGTTTTTTTGAGATTTCCCATCAGATTATAGGTGAGGTTTGGATACATAGACAAGAATTACTTATAATCTATATATGTTACTAACTCTTTCAGCTCTATTATACAAAAAGATACATCAGACTATCTCATGTTATTTTCATGATTTGTAAAATTTAACAGCAAGTTTTAAAGTTTTTTTAAGATTTCCTATCATTTTGCAGGTGATGTTTCATACATAGAAATTATTTATCATATTTACATAATACTCACTCTTTTAGCTCAATTATAAAAAAATATTTACTAGACTATCTTGTTTTTTTTTTTTTTTTTGAGATATTTAAAATTTATCCGCAAGTTTTCAAGTATTTTGAGATTTCCTGTTATATTACAGGTTAGATTCCGATAAAAAGGAATTATCTATTATTTCTCGTACATATCTTATAATCTTAGCTCTAATATTAAAAAAGATTTAATAGACAATCTTATGTTATTTTGGAGATATTCATAATTTAACCGTAACGGTTTAAGTTTTTTTAAATTGTCTATCATTTTATAGGTTAGGTTTGAATACGAAGCAATTTTGTATAATGTTTATATATAAATAACTTTCTTATCTCCATTGTTAAAAAGATTGATAAGACTAACTTGTCTTTATTTGCAAGTGTTTCCTTTTGTCTTAATTGCTCAACTTTTATACAGTAGAGGCAGCTATAGCAGGCCTTGAAAAAGGTACTCAAGTAATCTTAACTTCATTGTCAATGGTGCAAGTCCTAATTAGAACCCTACGAAGGAGATTAGGGAATATTAAGCTTCAAGAGAAAAAAGATACAGCACTATAAGGGAGATCCTACAACTTAACTGTACAGCCAAAATAAGACACATTTAAATTACTCGCAAGTTGTCTACCCATGGTAGCGAGACCGGATTCTCGAAGACTCTCATTTCCACCCCAGTAAAAGATCCTCATACTAACAATTCAGTTTTTATTTATAGCTCTATCCTGATAATCAATTCATTTGATTACATTTTTTTAGCCAGCCATTCTTCTTGTTAACCAAGCTTTTACATTTCAGCATCCATGAAAATATTTTAGGAATATCTAATTAAGACCGCATAACTAAAGACTGTCGTACAAATTAATAGATAATTACTGTCGTTGTCAAGGTATGCACAAAATATTTAGTATTTCTGAGTTTATTATGCTAATATTTGGCTATATCTGCTTAAAATCGAGATCTTTTATTTATGTATGTTTTTACCTATCACAGAAAATTTTTTAGAATAACAGTAGTCACTAGTAGAGTGAGAAAATTTGTTGCATCGACATTGTTTGTGTGGATTAAATTTATAATAACAACATAAGCAATATTACAATGTAGAAAAACAATATATATATATATATATATATGTATATATATATATATATGTGTGTGTGTGTATATATATATACAAAAATATTTTCCAACTAAATAAAATATCAAGAATCGAGAAATCTCAAACTGATTTGCTTGTACAATACTCTGTTTATGTAAGTTTACATAATTTAACAGGCTTATTTTGTAATAATATTTCCAAAAATTACAGTAATGTTTGAAGCTGGGCACAGCCAATAATGATAGCCAACATGACATTAGCTACATAATGTTGGAAGCACTACTTAACTAGAACACTATAAGGTAGAAGACCCGACACTCAACCAATCTTCCCAACTTCAAGGTTTGATTGACGAAATAACATGTAAAAATATAAATTGATCAAACTTAATTTTTTATTACGATGAAAAAGAATTCTAACTTTAAAATAATACGGGGAACAAAGCATTTTTACTTAAATACACATTTCCAAAAGGTTTTAAACGTGCATCTCTGTGCCACCAGAAGTAGATCACTGTAAACAGCATGGAACCAACACTAACTTGATCAGCCAAAACCCTAATACTCGACCAGAAAAATTATTTCATACATTTTTACAACATAACGGTCACGTGCACTTTGTATTTTGAATACAACTAATAAAAGTAGCCTAATTGTTTATTCATGCATTTATTCATCACCATCTTTTAAAAAAATTAAGGAACGTCATGAAGAAATATGATAACATCTGCATAACCTTAAATTATCATACATGCGACTGATGTTATACACTTGTAAATTTATGGTTTTGTTGAGTCATCAGTGTTTAGTAACAAAATAGCTGATTGTATATGAAATCTACAAAAATTGATCTCCAAAAAAAGAAAGCATCAGTGAAAATGACATCATGAAGGTCGGTAGACTTCTAGTTCCTCGGTATTATAGCAGAACCAATACACAATCATTAGTTTTATTGAATAGAACTAGTAGTAAATTTGATTAACTCTTGTTTTTACCTTTGTTATTCTTTTAAAAACC
This sequence comes from Copidosoma aretas, assembly GCA_030522625.1. Classification (NCBI taxonomy): domain Eukaryota; kingdom Metazoa; phylum Arthropoda; class Insecta; order Hymenoptera; family Encyrtidae; genus Copidosoma; species Copidosoma aretas. The sequence continues at coordinate 16,234 of JAPYYV010007432.1, read as the reverse complement.
CATAAAAACAGCTGCTTCACTTCAATTTCGTAATTAATCGAAAAAAACACTTGCATAAGCAGTCAAGCACACGACGCCTTAACACAGTAAACAGTTAAGTGTGAAAGTGACGTGTGGCAGCTTGAGCTGAATATAATTAATTGTATCGCAATTTACGTACTGTATGCGTGAACTTTGGTTATTTTTGAATTCCAAACACTTGATCTGTGTATTATAGATTCTTTTACCATCTTTCCGTAGTTATATTTATAATACGAGGTCTGAACGGTCGACTACTAGTGCCTGATCAAGTATTGGGTCCGTTACGTTAGCAATACTAACTGACTCTCGTTTACCTTAAGAGTCCAAATTTATGGACTGAAAAGAACGTTGAAGAATCCTTAAAGTATCACATATAGGTCTGTCAAATGTAGTTATTCTACCTTAGAAATTGCAGCAGCCATATGTATACAAAGGCAAAACCATGCGTCCTCTGCTCAAACTTGAACGCTGCTCTACCGTGCCACTTGATGTATAAATAGTTTAACATGCTTTTGCTGAATATCTTTGGGAGTTGAAATATATTTAATCTTTATTGATAATAATACATGCCAGCGGTACGGTAGAAGTTCTCTAAAAACTTCAAAATCTTGGTATCTGTAACCCACAAAAATGCTTTTTACAGATAAAAAATCAATACATATGCAATCTAAGATATTCTATAATTTTCTGTCTTCATATTCTATGATGTCCTGTTTCAAAAAATTAATGTAATTTTAGGAAAAATAACATTATTTTGTTGTACTAGCCAAAAAAATTCCAGAGCTTGAAGGTAAAAAAAAATGTGTATGATTGATATCATGGAGAGCAACGTATTTGGTTTTTACAGAGACCTGTAGAAGTTTTTATTATTTATAGCAGTAGGCACAAACAAAATTATATTGTTTCGTAAAAATGATCAAATATAGATAAATATTTATTAGCTTTATAATCATAATTTTATTCATATTACTTAATCGCTAAAAATACATGAAGTGAATTGATTTATACAATTTTAACGATGAAAAAACGCCTAAAAAGTTGTACGCTGGGAATTTCAGTTACAACTAGTATTAATTTGACTAACCCTGTAAGGAAGTATTATCATTTTTAATAGTCTTCGATTACTTATCTTTTGTATTTAAATCATTAAGACAATGATTAATTATAACGTTTACCTGTATAATGCATTCTTAAATATTCATTTTTATTGAAATCTCATTTAATACGCTGGTTTTTTTGAGTTATGTTATTTTTGCGTTTCAGATTATCAGATCTCCTGATGGTGAATCTCATTCCTATGCTATAGGGCAGTTATCTATCCAACAAGCTGCAATTTGGATTCTGGAAAAATATTACACTGAATTTTCTATTTACAACCCGTATTTAGAACGTTTACCAGTATCGAGATCTAATAAGACTAAAAACCACAGTAACTACAAATTTTACAACGTTGATAGCAATTCTGCCAATGATCATGAAGAAAATCGTCAATCTGTATATGAAAGTAGCCAAGCAGTACTAGCAACTTCCACACGACGAAGAGATTCGAATCATAATGAACGTTTTTATGAAGAACATGATTACGATCGTAGAGTAAGAAAGCGTAAAGCACGATTAGTAACTGCCACAGAGGAAGCTTTTGCTCATATTCAAAGAGTTAATTCAGATGTCAGATCAAATTCCACTCCCTTGAATCCACTGGAAGCTGCTCAATCTGTATTTCCTTCAATGGCTCGAGCTTTACAGAAATACTTAAGGATTACTAGGCAGCAACCTTGCTATTCAGTAGATAACATTCTAAAAAGATTAGCACAATGTATTTCTCAAGATTTATCACCACGCTCATTTCTAGAGCCATTTTTCAATACAAGTCCTGTCCTTTCTAATGAAAAAGAACGACAACGCAGTATGCAAGAGTGGGCCTTAGTATGTGAAGGAGAATTACCATCCAGACAGCTTGGTGACAATTCCGTATTTCAACTACGACAGGGAGAAATAGCTCTTCTTTGTACGATTAATCCACTGCCAAATTTCTCCTTAACTGAACAAATAGCTCTCCAAAAATCAAATAGATTTTTGTTAAAACTTAATTCAGAAACAGCTGTATAATATTTTTAATTAATCACTTTTTCCCATGATTATTGTGATTCCGAAGTACTAAGAGGTGTTTGTTAAAAAAAACTTACTCTGTTACGACTTATGAAGATACGTATTTTTACATAAAAGAAATTGTACATTTTTGGGAATCACATAAGATAACAAGTATTCTGGTAGTTTAAAAATGTAACAAGGTACAAAAATTGTTGGTAGAGATTCTATTGACTAATTCATACGTACTCTTACAGAATTTTCTCCTGCAATCAAGTAATAACGTACGTGTATACTCTTTCTCACATACATTATGATCGACTATTAACTTCCACATATTTTAACGGTAAAGTGGTTCAGAATATTTTGATTTAAAAATTGTTCACTAAGTCAACCTCCCGAGTTATAATTTTTGGGTCAAAACGTATCAATAATTTATTTACTTACAGTAGTGTCATTGTTGAAGTCCATTTCATTCACTAGTATTTTTTAATTCCTGTTTTTTTTAGCCAGCATTTTTATTAAAATTATCTTTAAAATATATTTATTTTCAGTGTATCAGATATTTTAATGTAGAGTTTAGAACGTAGTTGACAACTTTCTGGTGCAAAAAATGAAATTTATCACTGAATGGTATACAAATTAATAATACTACGATTTTTTAAATTATGTTTGTGTATTTCCAAGCCTTCCTCACTGCTAAAATTGCTTTGGCACCGACGGTTGGAGTAATTTACAGCTGTTGTTCTGTCTTTCAGACTTTTTTGACACACACACACAGAATTTACTTAATTATTAATGATTTCAGTACATCCTATCAGTTAAAACTGACTTAAGTATGCTTTGAGTGAGCTCCAGCGTAATAAAGTACCTATGACAATAATCTTTGCGCGCTTATGAAAAAGTTACGTTCAACTTGGCAGTACTTACAGAATACTCAACAAACCAGGCCCAAAAATATTAACTGACATTCGTTAGACTGTCTAGGTTCTTACGGTTATTATCGCAAGTTAATTGGTTAAATGATGTTCTCGAAAAAAATACTAACCTAAAAATCAAAACTTCGATCGATGAAAAACTGTTATAAACGTTCTAATATCAGAATTTTGTAATGCTGCATTGTGCAGTAATTAATCTAAATTATGTGTACGTAGTTTCATAGTAAAATATTGAAAAGAAACAATTCAACATCAATTGTGTAAAGAAACTTTGTGCCCCGCTACAGTACGTGTTATGTACTGAATTTTTTACATAATGGTTTGAACTCAATCAAAGCATTATTTTCGTTTAAGTTGTAAACGATTATATGAAAAAAAGCCCAAAATGCATACTGCATCAACTTTATTAAATAAATCTATTTTCAAATTTTTTGATTTCAATATTGCACCATGTAATTTTTTACACACGTTTTTGAAAAGTAATCGTGCATGATAAAGTAATAAAAAATTTCTGGTTTTCGAAAATTCGTCACACACTTTCATCGATCGAAATTTTAATTTTTAAGTTGATATTCTTTTTGGGAACACCATCTTAATAACTATCCTGTAATAAAAAGTGTAAGAAACTAGATAGTTTAAAGTGTTTGTATCAAAGAATTTTTTTTACAAATCATGAAATCCTCATAATAAGCCCAAGCACCTAATCAAAGTCTGCCTAAATATATTACATACAGGTGAGACGTTTTTTTAAATTCTTAGTGAGTTGAGATTTAAATAAAAATTTTTTTGATAAAAAATCTCAAAATTTAATCAGAAATAGCATATTTTACGAGTTGAATCGATAAACATTTTGCCAAAATAATAGAGAAATGACGTTTGTTTAGTCTTTTTTTTTGTAAAAAAAATCTAAAAACTTTCATGTTATATCACAATTAATAACATAATTGACACATAACGCACAGAAAACGTTTATTTAGTATATTTGACCCTTACAACAATAATTTTTTGTCTTAAAGATGGCTTCGGCGTTTCTAAACCACGCGACGAAAGTCCATGAAATCCAGATATTATGTTGATAAAATAAGCCAAATTTATTTGCAATAAATAAATACTGGGGTTATTGAAATGATTTTTGAGAAAATCACTTTCGAAAATCAACAATTCAACACTTAGTCTTATGGGAATTGTCACGGAATTGACTATAAATGTGGAAGTACGCTATAAACCTCAAACAATCAAGTATAAATATATAAACTGTCTTTTTTCAAGAAATTTATTATTATGGTGAAAATATGTTGACGACTGTGATTTTACAAAAATTGAGAGAAAAGCGATATGTCGTCTTCTGCGCATGCGCAGATAATAATAAGCAAGTCTAATAATCATCTTTGTCAGTATTGTACCACTTTTGAAAGTAATTGCAACAATTATAATTAAAGATATAACTAAGATATGTCATTTTTAATAAATTGGCCTTACTTTTTTTTAAATATTTATATGCCCCTTGAGGGACCTCACACTCATTATAGCACCAAACGCCAAAGCCACCTTAAAATAGAATTAATTTTTACTCGTTCATCGTTTGACACAGTTTTATTGACTACACTTTTAAAAAAGCTGAAACTTTCCAAGGTATTATATATTTACGCTTAGAAGGAAAGGTGCCATTTTGTATATATGCTGAAAAAGTGCCATCTCGCAAAACCATCTTTGTGATTGAAATAAATCTGTTTACCGTCCTATGTCAGAAAAATTGCAGCAAGACAGTTCTTCAGTTGTATCTTGGGAATGCCCATACAATGTTCCAGGTCTTAATGTTGTATTATATAGATACTACAAGTAATTTTGTGAAAAAAAGTATACGTCAAAAGTATATCATCAAAATTTTTTTTGATCCTATTTTTTTCTTTTATTGTAAAAATAACATATCTCAAAAATTTTTAAGTCGACTTGGGTAAGAATCAATTTTAAACCATGCATTGGATTGGAATGAAATTTTTTAGTAATGTAGAATAAACGGAAGGTAATAGATATGAACAAAGCATATTAATTTAAAATACTCTTACGAGTTTACGTACGTGTTTAAAGATTACTTAAAGGCATTTAGTACATCAGGGGGATTTTCAACTGACTGACTGTCTCATTTCAATGAAGTTTAATTATTCAAAAATAATATACTATTTTTACGTCATATTAAGGAAAGAGGCATAAAGTTAATGTATCGAGGTGTCGATCAAGCTCAATAATTGTATTGTAAGCGGTTCAGAATTGAAGGAAAAATAAATGGTTATTTGTGACCTAGAGTTGACGTTACAGGTAAGCACTCTTTCGAGATCACGTAAAATTATTTTATTCTCCTAATTTGTAACCAACTACAATGGATGTTTGCTTGATTGGTACCTCGGTATGTAAGCTTTGTGCTGCTTTTCATTATTTTAGGAGAAAATAGCTGTTATATTAATAAATGATTAAGCTCAATTCAAATGGAATAGCTGGTTAGTTAGGATTCTTATGATACAGTGAATGCCTTAAAATATAATAAGATCTCTTCCAAGTGGATAGAAACTATTTGATGCATTTTTTATATTTCTAGAAATAAGAAATGTTTTTGTTAAGTATACATATTAAACATGTCCTATTGCTTATGCATTGGGTGGAAAAAAAATATCGAATAAAAATAAAGTCTTTTGATTATATAATTATTTTTCCCAGCTTTATTTTATCCTTTTTCGTTTTGTAAAAGAATTGTGTAATAGTCGAAAATTAGTATTGGTGAAAACTATTGATGTGAAAAAAAAACCTGTAATCCTGCAGCCAAACTGATAGACGGTTTTGGGCATCTATATTTTGAGGAACCATAACACAAATACTGTTACGAAATAATCCATTTTTAAAGTTAACAGTTTAAACATCAAGATCCCTGAGGAAATAAAACTTTTACTATTTGTTAAAAAAATTTGAATACTTGTGTTTCGAAGATTTTAATATATGAAACAGATGTCGTAAAGAGACAATTAAATAAATAAAGAAAAATATTATCATTCTTCATTTTTATAGAATTATTTTTATCGTTTAACGATATGGTTACAATCAAATTACTTTTGTCATCACAAGTACATATACTTAAGAGTAAAGAAACCTTCTGTATGTTCTTAACAAATTATCACATTACAGAGCCCTTAGCCAAATACAGTCAAATTTACAGTCATTAAAAATAAGATAACTATAATAATAAGCTTACACAGGTATAAGAATGATTTTAATTTCCAGGCCAAACTATCAGGTTCAAGACATATAAATATGGTATCGGACACTTTGAGATGGAGTTATAAACACAGAAATACAGATAACAATACATTAAGTCACAGTAAGTAATTGCAATAAAAGTTACAAATAGAATATCAGAAAAGTAAATGTATAGATGAAGACGTAAAAATTGGATTTGCTAGCCTCGGAGATGCAAAGTCACAAGCTCAGAGAAAAATGGCACAACAATGTTGGTACATTTCTTTAAACAAAATTAAAAAATGCAAAAGCTTACAAGCCTCAAAAAACCGAAAAGCTGAGCCAGAGTTGAGGTACAAAGATAGAAATGGATATTCATATATAATAGTGAGGCTTCGTCCCCTTAACGCTTCGCGAGCTACCCCCATACACTAAATACAACATAAGAAAATTTTAATATTAAATTAGTTATTTCACAATATTTGTTTCAGATTTTCAAAAAACAATGAGCTATTGATATTATTTAAATCCTGCCCTGAATGAATAGTTCCATGAATAGTCATTTTATTCGAAAGTAGTATTAATGCTGTCCAGTCAATACCATCGATAATATTCTTTTATATTGGTAGAGAGAACAACAGATTAAAGTTTTATACAAGATTGTCTTCCCTAAACACTTTTCCAAGGCTAATAAACAAATTTTTTTTCGTTCTAAAGTAACTTTTAAAATTTTCAATACATCTTGGTTTATTTGTCCATACGTTGGACTAAAAATTTGTGTACGAAAATTAATTTCCTTAGAATCAACCTTCTTTTCTTCATCAATTATTTTTGGCATCAGTAAATCAAATACTTAACACGATTTTTTTTTTATTCAAAAATTTTATTTATATCTGGAAGAGTACGATTCTTATTGCTATCAGAAAAATTTTTCCATGGTATAATTTGTATGTTTGCTCTAAATTTTATCACCTCAAAAGATTTCAGAAACCAAAAAGTATGCGTAAAATTGTAGTAAATAATTAGGTAACATAACAATAATAGCTGCTTCGAAAGTTTCGCGAAACATAACCATTAATCTAGCCTTACAAGTCTTATATTTGATTCTATTATGTCTTTTCAAGTCATCAAATAAAATTGCTTCTTCTCTTCATTGAATGTTATTCTTAAAAAAAATCTGTTATTATTTTCAGATAAACTATGTTTAATCTTGCTATTGTTGTATAATGGTTTACCTTTCTTATGTTAGAAATCTATGATTCAGGAATATAGACATATTTCAAGAATTTTGCAAAACATTCATTTTGTTTGATTCAATTATGCCGTAAACAATGTTTGTCAATTGTTGATTATACTTTTGATGTTGTTTCCTTCAAAAACTGATTTTTTTTCACTCTCAAGAATGCTTAATTACTTTCCTTATGACTTTCTCATCGAATTCTCAATTTTTGGAATCTGCATACTGGTTTCATTTGAATGAGGTGTATAATTTCAAATTTTACTTAACATTCATTTGCCAGAATCATGAAGTTTCCTAATTTCGATACATCCCTTGTCTATTCTTACGATGTAGTCATAAATATACTTTATATTCTGAATCAAAGCACAATATTTAACATTAATATGGCATTTATACTTCATTAAAAAAATTTACTGTGACATGACTAATAAATCGTGTGATAGTATTTAATTTTCATTTTTAGTCGAATAAATATGATTTATGTAAAAATGATTTTAAGTGTTCTAAGCATGATGACAATTTCTTGTAATCTTTGGCACCTCGTTAAAAAATTTCGGGATATTTCAAACGAATTGTTTCTTGGAATTATTCAAACAAGGACTAAGTTAAGTGTGAGAACCGTGCAGAATATGTTTAAGTATTATCATTAATGATTTTCATTTTTTTTAAATTATATCAGAAGAGTCATTCTTCTGTTTATCTTCAGATGTATTTATTTCATCATCAGGATGCTATGTCATTATAATATATGCCTGTTGTAGACAACGTTTTTGAAACGAAATAGTGTAAAAATAAGCTAAAATGTTGCCAAAAATATTTTTGTCAGCCATATCATGCAAAATTAACTATAGTTTTGAATAGAAAAATCTTACTGTATGATTAGGTATGCTATCTTGCGTCGTTTTGATCTAAGATAATCAGGCCAAGTCTTCACAGTGATATCAAATAACAAAGTAGGAACTAATACAAGTTAACCCACAGTGCTAACTATTCTCGCGTTTCAATTAATAACAATATTATCAGCAGCACAAGAACTAATACCAGGTGACCCAGATCGCTGACGTTCTTCGCGTTTTGATTAATAACATTATTGTTAATATCATAAGGACTAATACCAGGTAACCAAGTGCGCTGAGTTTCCTCGCATTTTAATTAATCACATCATTATTATTAACAAAAGATCTAATAACAGTGAAACACAGCGCTGACTATTCTCGCGTTTCAATTGATAACAATAATATTAATAACATTAGAAATAATATCAGATGAACTAGTTCGCTGAGTTTAGTCGCGTTTTGATTAATCACATTATTATTAAGAACATAAGAACTAATACCAGTCAACCAACAGCGCTGACTGTTCTTGCGTTTCAATTAACTCAACAGTATTTTTATTAACATAAGAATTAATACCAGGTGACTTAGATCGCTGACATTCTTCGCGTTTTTATTAATAACTCTATTATTGATAACGATAAACCGAATATCAGGAGACCCGGATCGCTGACATTCTTTGCGTTGCAATTAATCACATCATTATATAAATCAGAAAGACACTACTACTAGTTAACCCACAGCGCTAACAATTATCGCGTTTCAATAAATAACAGTATTATTAATATTATAAGAACTAATACCGGGTGACCTAGTTCGCTACGTTTCCTCGCATATTAATTAATCACATTATTAATAATAACATAAGAACTAATACCAGTGAACCTACAACGCTTACTATTATTGCGTTTCAATTGATACAATAGTATTATTATTAACATAAGAATTAATACCAGGTAACCCAGATCGCTGACATTCTTCTCGTTATAATTAATAACATTACTATTACTAATATGAGGACTAATATCTGATACAAATCAAGTGCCCTGAGTTTCCTCGTGTTTTAATTATTAATGATATCATGAATAACATAAGAACTAATACTAGGTGACCCAGTGCGCTAAGTTTTCTTGTGTTTTATTTGATCACAATATTATTAATACCATAAGAACTAATACCCGCTAACTTACAGCGCTGACTATTTTCGCGTTCCAATTGATGACAATATTAACTACATAACAATAACATATGTTGTATGAATAATAAAGCAAATCAGTGATCCCAGTGATCCGTTGAAGGCGAGGTGGAAAATTGTATACATAGTGTATATTAATTTTCTCTGTATGTTTTTTCGTAAGAATCACTGGCTGTGCGTCAGCCTCATCAAACATTTTAAAACTATATTCTCTTATAACAATTTTTCGGGAGAATGAAAGCAAGAATTAAAAAATCTTCCCCGAGTGTGGCTTGAACACACGACCCTCTGTACCCCGGACAGATGCTCTTACCAACTGAGCCATCGGGAGCCGTGAGCTCCACACGCTGTAAGTTCTGCTTAATCTCATTCCTGCATTTTTAATAATTCTCCCGGAGAGTCCCTCTCTGATCCAAGACTCTTGTAAGTTAGAATATAGTTTTAAAATGTTTGATGAGGCTGACGCACAGTCAGCGATTCTTACGAAAAAACATACAGAGAAAATTAATATACACTATGTCTACAATTTTTCACCTCGCCTTTAACGGATCACTGATTTGCTTTATTATTCATATAATAAAAATCGGAAGGCGCTGATTTACATTTAAATTAAATAACATATGTTATTAATAACATTGTTATTAATTGAAAAGTAAGGATATTCAGCGCTGTGCGTTAACTGGTGTTAGTTCTTATGTTTTAAATAATAATATGATCAGATAAAACGCGTAGGAACTCATCGCACTATGTCACCTGGCAATCGTTCTTATGTTATTTATAATAATGTTATTAATTATAATGCAAAAAACGTCAGCGATTCGATCACCGAGTATCTATTCTTATGTGATTAATAACAATGTTATTAATTAAAACACCTAAATTGTCAGCGATCTGGGTCACCTGGTACTAGTTCTTATGTTGGTAATACGAATGTTATTGTTTAAAAAGTGCCAGGATTCTAGGTCACTTGGTAGTAGTTCTTATGTTGTAAATAATAATGTTGATGATTAAGAATTAAAAAATGTTAGCGATTTAGGTAACCTAATACTATTTCTGGTGATGTTAATAATAATATATCGATAAAACACGAGAAAACTTAAGGCACTAAATCACCTAGTATTAGTTATTTTGATATTAATGATAATGTTATTAATTGAAACGCTATGAAAATCAGCTAACCAGGTCACCTGGTATTAGTTTTCATGTTATTAATGAAAATGTGAATAAGTAAAACGTAAGTAATGCAAGCGATCTGGGTCATCTATTATGAGTTTTTGTGGTATTATTAATAATGTTTTTGATAAAAACGCGAGAAAAATTGGCGCTCAGGGATTATGGTGATAGTTATTTCGTCGTTAATAATAATGTGATTAATTAAAACGCTAGAACACTTCGTGTTCCGAGTCACCTGCTATTAGCTTATATGTTATTTATAATATTGTTTGTAATTGAAGCACAAGGAAACTTAGTGCACTAGATCACCTGGTACTAGTTCTTATATTATGGAGGATAATGTAATTAATTGAAACTTGAAGAATATTAGTGATTTGGGTAACCTGGTACTAGTCCTTTTGTTATTAATAATGATGTGCATAATTAGAAGGTAAAAAAACTTAGCAAACTAGGTCACCTAGTATTAGTTCTTATGTTAATAATAATAATTTTAATAATTAAAACTCAAAGAATACCAGCGATTCGGGTCAGATGTTATTAGTTTTTATGTTATTCGTAAAAATGTTATTAATTAAAGCACGAAGAACATCAGCGATCCGGTCTCCCAAGTATAAGTTTTTATGTTATTAATGATAATCTTATTAAATTAAATGCGACAAATGTCAGCGAATTAGGTCAACTGGTATATGTTATTATGTTAGTAATACTAATGTATTATATTGATAAGTGAAAAATTTCAGAAAACAGGGTCACCTAGTATTAGTCCTTAAGTTATTAATCATGAGGTGATTGATCAAAAAGCAAGAAAACTGAGCGCACTTTGCCGCCTGGTATTGGTTCTTATGTGTTAATAACAATGTTTATGATTCAAACGCAAAGAGTGTCAGCAAACAAGGTCATCTAGTATCAGTTTTTATGTTATCAATAATAATGACATTAATAATAACGCAAGAAAACCCAGCGCTCTAGATCCCCTAGTATTTTTTATTATGTTATTAATGATAATAATATTAATTTGAACGTTCAGAAACTAAGCGTAATTGTCCACCTGTTATTAGTTATTTCATTATTAGTAATAATGTAAATAATTAAAACGCGAGGAAACTCAGCGAATTAGGTCACCTAGTATTTGTTATTATGTTATTAATAACCATGTAATAAATTTACAATGCGTAAAATGTCAGCGGTCGGGATCACCAGGTATAAGCTTGTATGTTATTAATAATAATGTGATTGATAATTACGCAAAAACACTTAGCGAATTAGGTCACCTGGAATTAGTTTTTATATTATTAATGATAATGTTAATTATGAAAATGCAAATAATGTCAGCCATCCAGGTCACCTGCTATTAGCTCTTATGTTATGAATAATATTGTATTTAATTAAAACACAAAGAAACTCAGTGCATTGGATTGTCTGATACTAGTTATAATATTATGAATCATAATGTTATTGATTAAAATTTGGAAAATAAGAACGGTCTAGGTAGCCTGTTAATAGTCCTTTTGTTATTAATAATAATGTATTATTGAGGACGCGAGAAATTTAAGCAAACTGGGTCACCCGGTATTAGTTATTTCGTTATTAATGATACTGTAATTAACTAAAACGCAAAAAACCGAGCGCACTAAGTCACCTACTATTAGTGTTCAAGTTATTATTGATAAGGTCATCAATAAAAAAAGAAGATAACTCTGCGCACTTAGCTACCTGTTATTATTTCCTATGTTATGAATAATAATGGTAATGATTAAAACGCAAAGAATGTCAGCTATTCGGATCACCAGGATTAGTTCTTCTGTTATTAAAAATAATGTTTTCAAATAAAACACGACAAATGTCTGCACTCTAAATTATCTGGTACAAGTATTTAAGTTCTCAATAATAATGTTAATAATTAAAATGCAAAGAATGTCAGGGATCTGTGTCTACTGCTATTAGCTTTTATGTTATTTATAATATTCTGACCGATTAAAACCCAAGGAAACTCAGTGCACTAGGTTCCCTTGTGTTAGTTCACATATTATAAATAATATTGTTATTGGATGAAACTCGAAGAATAGTAGCGATCTAGGTAACTTGGTATTAGGCCTTTTTTCAACAATAATAATGTCTAAATAAAAATACAAAAAAGCCTCGCGCACTGGTCCACCAGGTATTAGATATTTTGTTATTAACCATAATGTAAGTAGTTAGAACGCAAAGAAAATCAGCAAACTGGGTCACCCAGAATTAGTTCTTATGTTATTAATTATAATGTTTATAATTAGAACGCAAATAATGGCAGCATTTCGGGTCACCGGGTATTAGTTCTTATGTTTTTAAGAATAATGTTATTAATTAAAATCCAAAAAATTTCAGCGATCCGTGTCACCGAGTTATGTTCATGTGTTATAAATAATAATGTTATTCATAAAAACGCGAGAAACTCAGTAAACGAGATTATCTGTTATTAGTTCTTATGTTATTATTAATAATATTATCAATTAAAACGCGAAGAATGTTGGATATTTGGGTCTCCTGGTATTAGTTTCTAAGTTATTATTTATAAGATCATTAATTAAAACGCAAGATAACTGCGTGTCCTTGTTTACCTTTTATTATAGCCTATGTTAATAGTAATTAGGTTAATAATAATTATGTTATAAAGATAAACGCAAAGAATGACAGCGATAAGGAACACCAGGTACTGGTTCTTATGTTATTGAAAAAATTATTATTAATCAAAACGCGACGAATGTCAGCACTCCAGCTCATCTGGTATTAGATCTTGTGTTATTAATAATAATGTTGATAGTAAAAACACGAAAGAACTTTGCGCTCTGGGTCCTTAAGTGTCAGTTTTTATGTTATTAATAATTATGTTATTAATTAAAATGCAAAGGTTTTCAGCGATCCAGGTCGCCTGCTATTATCTTGTATGTTATTAATAATATTGTGATCAATAAAACCCAAGGAAACGCCGTGCACTAAAACACTTGGTATCAGGTCATATATTATAAATAATGTTATAAATTAAAACTCATAGAATATTAGCTATCCGGGTGGCCTCATATTATTTATTGTTTTATTAATAATAGTAAAATTAACTAGATCGCAATGAAACTCAGCGAACTAGGTCACCTGGTATTGGTTCTTATTTAATTAATAATAATGTAATTAACATAAACGCAAAAAATGCTAGCGTTCTGGGTCACCTGGTATTACTTATTTCGTTATTGATAATAATGTGATTGACTGAAACGCGTGAAAACTTAGCGAACTAGATCACTTGGTATTAGTTCTTATGTTACTATTACTAATGTTATTAATTATAACGCGAATAATGTCAGATATCCGGATCACCCGTTATCAGTTCTTAAGTTATTATTGATAAGATCATCTATCCAAGCGCAGGATAACTGCGCGTACTTGGTCACCTGATACTATTTTCTATGTCATTAATAATAATGTTTATAATTAACACGCAAAGAATGTCAGCGATTTGGATCACCAGGAACTGGTTCCCAATCATAAACAAGAATATTATTTATTTAAACGTGACGAATATCAGCACTTCAGGTCATCTAGTATTAGTTCTTATGTAATTAATAATAATGTTATTAATATAAACGCAAAAAATGTCAGCGTTCTGGGTCACCTGGTATTAGTTATTTCGTTATTGATAATATTGTGAATGACTGAAACGCAAGAAAACTTAGCGAACTAGATCACTTGGTATTAGTTTTTAATTTATCAATAATCTTGTTATGAATTAGTATACGCAAAATGTCAGCTATTCGGAAACCGTAGTATTTTTTTTTTATAATAATAATGTTATTAATTCAAATGTACAAAATTTCAACAATCCGGTTCACTTGCTATCACCTTTTATGTTATTACTAATATTGTGATCAATTAAAACACAAGGGATGTGTGCACTTGTTCACCTAGTATTAGTGAAACTCAAAGATTGTCAGCAATCATAGTCACCTGATATAAGTTATTCCGTTTTTAAAATAAAAATAATTAATTACAATGCAAAGAATGTCAGTGAACTAGGTCACCGGGTATTAGTTCCTAAGTTATTATTAATAGTGTTATTTTTCAACACTCAAAGAATATCAGCGATCTGGGTCACTTGCTATTAGCTCTTATGTTATTTATAGTATTGTGATTAATTAAGACAGTAGGAAACTTAGTGGACTAGGTCATTTGGTATAAGTTATTGCGTTATTAATAACAATTTGATTAGATGGAATGCAAGGAAAATCAGCGAGCTAGATCATCTAATATTAGTTCTTATGTTATAAATAATAACGTGATTAATTGAGACGCGAGAAGTATCAGCAATCCGGGTAACTGGGATTAGTTCTCAAATTATTAATAATAATTAGAAAGTGTGACTTCTTCAGAACTTCCACTTGCTCGCATTATGATAACTTTTAATATTATTTGGAACCCAAAATAAAACACCACTGTTAGTTTTCTTGAGCAAAATCTTCTTTATTTATTTAGTAGTCGATATTTCGTCTCATCATGGAGACCTTTTCAAGACTGTCATTACATATACATACATATTAACATATTATTTACAAAATACAAAAAATATAAAAAAATAAAAGTAAAGGTATATAATGCATAGTACCTCTTTTATTTTCCGCAAAAACCTCATGCACTATGGACCAACGGTCGTATTTTATAGAGAAACCATGATAGAAACAAGAAGAGAGACCTTTCCAACAACAAACTGTGGACAAACCGTTCCCACTGGCGGTCAGCCGAGCAATGAGATTACAAGATACGTGGACCTTACGTACATGTATATGTTAGCGGTCGAGTTGATTGCCCAGCTAATGTCAAAACCATATATAACAGCGTGAGCGTAGATATAGTTATAAAGAATAGTATTTTGTAAATAATAAGTTAATATGTATGTATATGTAATTACAGTCTTGAAAAGGTCTCCATGATGAGACGAAATATCGACCACTAAATCACTAAATAGATGAAGAAGATTTTGCTCAAAAAACTAACAGTGGTGTTTTATTTTGGGGTTTAACTCCAAATAATATTAATAAGAATGTTATTAATTAAAACGCGACCAGTGTCAGCAATTTATGTTAACTAGTATTAGTTTTAATATTGTTAATACTAATGTTATTTATTAAAATACAAGGAAACTTAGTACACTAGATGACCTGTGACTAGTTCTTGTATTATGTATGATAATGTTATTGATTGAAACTCGAAAAAAAGTAACGATCTGGGTAACCTGGTATTAGTCACTTTGTTATTAATAATAATTTATCAATAAGGTTGCGAGAATACTAAGCGCACTGGGTCACCTGGTATTAGGTCTTTCGGTATCAATAATAATGTGATTAATTAAAACGCAAGGAAACTAAGCAATCTAGGTCACCTAGGATTGGTTCTTATGTTATAATAGGGTCCTTGCATGAAAAATTCCATTTGGTCCGTCAGGTAGGTTATCAAAAAATATTAGACACGTATTTTTTCTTTTTTCATATAAACGAAA
>JAPYYV010007430.1:16985-30318 GCA_030522625.1 Copidosoma aretas | reverse complement strand
GGATTAACGTTCTCCTTCTTTGCCCCGCCGCTCGATCTGCAGATGACGTACTCGTTCCTTCATTTTATTTTTGCCGAATACCCGAGCATATTTTGGTGATCGATTCTCATTGGTTGGATCCATACGGCTATTTATATAATTACGAAATCTCGATTAATTTCCCATGTACGGACACTCGATTTCAAAGTGGAGACTCGGATGGCTGACAAATCGCTCGTTATTAAGTAATATATTACATACACTGGATTTAGTGAGCACGAGTGAAGCTCAATACTTGCCATCAGCTCATTGTCTCTCGTTATTTCCTATATTCATCAGGTATATAATATTGTGCGTGTGATCGTCCTCTCGCATCTTTTGTTTTTCCTTTTTTTTTGTCTTCCTCGATGGAGTGTATATCGTGTAAAACAGTATTGTAATCGCGCATTGTTGGCGCGCTTGCGGCAATAAATAACGCCGAGTCGAGTTGTACGTATACGAGAGAAAACGAAAAACAAAAAAAAAAAAAAAAACTTACGAGTACACACCCGATGCGCGCGCCAGGAAATACAACATCGTACAATCGCAACATTGCAGCGAGCGATGGATTGAATGCCAAAAGAGAGCACGCGACGAACAAAGCGTCATGCACATAATAATTATATGCATGTACTATTGGTCGAGCGAAAAACGCGACATTCCTTTATTGTGTGATGATTTTTTTTGTCATCAGTACTTACCGATCACGAACACAACATTTTCACTTACACATCACACATGTCCTATATGTATACCTTATAAAACGGGACTGATGCGACGAGTAGAAGAGATGAACGATCGACCTACATTTCAATGAGAGCAAAACAATCATCCGCCCACATCTTTCTTGTAGCATTTGCTCAGGCGCAACTGTTAATTCATACACTGCAAAATATAAAAAATACCAGGGTATGTACAAACGATATCGAGCATGTACCGCAAATATTATAACGAGCAACCAGGACAGTAGTCGTCCGCTCGATTTCCGCGCGATCTCCGTGTAGGAGGAGGAGGAGGCTTTCGCTTTCTCTGCGCTCGTTTGTAATTGGAATACTTTCCCCCGGTCGTACATGTACATAATGTACACAACAGTGGGCCAACGGAACGGGCCGCGCTCTCATTGTGCGTCACGAGAACTTATGGTACAAGTATATATGAGTAAGTGTACCGGGGAAGGAGTGCGCGTGTGATGTATTATAGGTGCGTGTTCAAAAAATCTATACGGGCATTTATAATGTAGGTGCGTGTATTTGTAATAATAATGATAATAATAATAATAATAATAATAATAATAATAATATTAATATAGATCTTTTAGACCGATTTTCGGGGGGACACTCTATATATCGAGAAAGGCGAGGAAGGCGCGGGGGACAAAGGGAAACGCTAATGGGGTCACTGGGTTATAGGCTCAGAGACTCGCGCGCGTCTGTTATATCGGTATAGCGAGCGATTATACACCTCGAGAGTGAGCTGTCTGTCTTTCTTTTCGTCTCTTTCTCTTTTTCCCCGCTTCTGGGTTTTTCGCTTTATTGATATACGTATGCGTATATATGTTCACCTTTCACTTTTGTTGGCGGGAGCGGGTTACCTCGTTTTCTTTGCTCCGAAAGGTTTTTGTGCGCCTCCGAATTGGGTGCAGAGTAAGAGAGAGAGAGAGAGAGAGAAAGGGGAGGATGAGATACGTACAAGTATCGAGGACTTTTGAGAGATCTCGAAGATGTCGCGGATCGGATACGGGGAAGTGCCCCGATTACCCGTGACGCCGATGTTGAGCGATTCATTTCTTTTACTTTTTGCGCGCGTAAGTATGTAGCGCGTATTTATTTTTTGCCGTTACGTTCGCGACTGAGTTTTATATCCTTTGTAGTTGAAAAATACGTCTTGCCTCTAAGCTCTTGGGGATTTGGGATGTTTAAAATTAACAACCCCTTCTTGGTCGAGGAAACAAATATCGTCCAAGCCATCCATTCGAATCCAAACTCTCATCCGCTTTCACTTGGCTCTTTCTTTTTTTCAAAAACAACCATCATCATTACTATTATGATTATGATGATCATCCTCGTCATCTCCGAAAACCTCAACAGACACAAGATACGTAAAAGCCCAGCGCTCTCGCAACATATTTATGCACACGTACATAATCATGCACGTATATGTACCATCGCTCCCAATATCACCTTCGGCTGGACCACCTTGCAGCCTTCCTTTCGACACCTCGCGGACGACGCACGCACAGTCACAAACATGTATAACCCGGTACACCTCGGCTGCATGCTTTCGCAACTCTTGTACTACATATATTATTGTATACGGTTGTATATACAGATAGAGAGAGGACCAGAGCGCGCTTTCTATTTCGAAAGGACATCCCCGGACGCGCCGCACGTACACGATGTATTTGTAATAAGTACAACCGGAACATCTGCCGCGCGGCGGATCCGGAGGCTCGGCCGGCTCCCCGAAACCGTCGTCGTCGGCCTGTCGCGAACCCCCGCGCGCGCGCGCGCCTTCCCGGATGTAAGTACTTATTGTTATTGCCATCACACCTGTGAATATATTATGCAAAACTGTACGTATATTATATATGTACCGAAAGGCGGGGTCCCCAATGCCGTTCCTTCTCCGAGGCGTCACGGCCGGCCGAATCGATCGGCCTTCGGGGCGAGAATCGTCGAAAAGCTCCACAATATATAATGTACACGGCCGACCCCGCGGCTGTGGTATAATGCACAGGTGGTTCGCCCATCCGATCGGCCGCCAACTATATTCCAACGGCGGCCTTGCGGGACGAAAAATCGGCGCGGGCCCCTCCTGTACAAGAGCTCGGGGGCAATGTAATACACCTAGACCTATGCGGCTCGGCCCCTCGGGGACGTTTCGCCGAGGAATGTCATCGCGCGCGCTTTGGGCCGTATAATGGCGCCGGTGTATGCATGGAGCTGTAAAAGCTACGAGGCGGGGACCGTTGCGACGCGCGACTCCTGCGAGCGCAATAAAATCGTCCGGGAAGTTTTGGGAATCGGACGAGCGAGCTGGGTCACGCGCGCGCGTCGTGCAGGGCTCCACGAGTTTGTACATCATAGTGATCGAGTATGATATGACCGGAGATCCATAGCGTGCGACCTTGATAACATAGATGCTTGCAGGCTTATATTTGCGCATTAGGACGTGCGTAAGTACATCCCCGATGATTTTCCGATGTATAATCGAATCATTCGGAGCGCACGCTCCGGTAACTCGACGACGGGGTTTTGTATACTGCGTATAGTATATAATATATTATGCTAATGCGCCCCTCGGTTCTCTCCAAGGCGTGTGTTGTATGGTACTCGAAGATAATATTTATGTACACGTTTCCAAATGCGATTGCAGAAACAACGGGGTTTCTCAGGCAAACACTCGCGCGCTTCGATTGAGGCCGTCGTCGTCACGTCAACGCCATGCGACGCGTCCTATTGCTCGTTCTAACCGTCTACTTCGCTCGCGCGGATCGAGCTTGCGTAACCGGCCGTCCTTCTGGAATACGGTGTGGTCCTAATAGATCTTTTCTTTTTTTTCTCTTCATCATCCATAACTTGTATCCATAATATTATAGAGATGCGCTGACAGACCGATATATATATGCTGTTTTGTTTCGGTGCAACACTTTGATGTACTGTATAGTTTTTCAAGCTTTCGTCAACGCGCAGGTTGTCCAGTTGACCTCTTCGGCTGCTTATTGTCGTATAATTAATGCTGCGAGCGAAACATGTACATGGAAACATGTATATATAATAATACTTACAAAAATCCAAAAGACCGTTATGCCCAAAAGGTCGGCCGATCGATGCTCGCGCAAGAGCCTTCGGACAGTTCGAACACGCACATCATCGCACACATTGGTGATCCTTCATAGCGGGCGCCTCCACCGCCGCCTCCTCCTCCTCCACCCATCATGTAATCTAGTGAGTGTCCGTCCACTTTTATCGTGTCACGGCCGTGGCGATCGAGTGTGCGCTTTGGTGACCCCAAAACTACAAGGCCCTGCTCCCGCGGACTAGACTTTTTTTCTCTCGCCTACTCCTATACGTGTCCTCCCTCCCCCCCCCCTCCCCGTCCCTCTTCTCAATCATCTCTGTATGATACGCTACCACGCGTATAATGCGAGTGCGACGGGCGGATTATGCAGGCAGAATATTATTCAATGTCAGAGCCGACGATTACAGCTGCAATGATGATGATGATGATGATGATAACTGCGGTGGTGCTGAATGTGTACTGATTGGTTCGTCGTGTACATAACTACATGGCGTTGTGTACATAATGCACGTGCGGCTTTTGCGATTTCCAATCGTGGTGTACTTGTAAGCTCGCGAAAAGATGAGCTCGGGAATCGAAAGAGAGGGAGATGGTTTTTTTTTATTCCTTTTTGTCTTCCCTCGGGGTCACCTTGTACAAGTATGGCAAAAACCGATTCAGTTAAGGGCACGATAAGGCTTCGATCTTACGCATACGCGCCGGTATTTTGAAATCTTTTTATCGGCGACAAAAACGACAACACCATATTATACACACACACAGTTTATTTATACGCGATATAATAGCATGCGACTCGGTGAACGCAATATTTCGAAATCGTCGCTCGCCGAACAAAAATAAACTCTCTTTCCCCGATGATAAAAAAATCGGGCGCAAAAGACCGAGCCCTCGACGGAGCCAAGTGTCGATAGTTGCTGGATGAAAGAATAAAGAAATAAAACAAAATTGCAAGATTGTCGGAACGACGCGGAATGCGTGCGTTAACGAGGAAACACTTACTCCGCAGCAGCTCGTATTATTATCATGCACACACGAGAGTGTCGCGTTCGCGGTGCAGCGTATACACGCGGCCGGCCAAGGATCCGCTCAGTACAATACCGGCGCTCGGCTTGCCGTCAGCGCATGCCCGTTTCCTTCTCCATCTTCGCCTCGACCGCTGAAACTCGGCCTGTCATACGTATACCGATTTCGGTTGAATGCACTTTTTGCACGTGCACCGGTAAGTATACAATATACGCCGCGCGAAAGCCAGTGGAACAATAATCAAATCTCGGCGACAGTCGCACACCGGGGACCGTCGGATTAAGTCGACCATCGGACGTGCCATTCGTATATGCACCATACATCAACGGCGGAAGACTGACGGTATTGGACGATCATGCGGCCCATCAAGAGCCTCCTCCGCCTCGAGTCCAGCGTCCACTGGATCGCCACGTTCGCAGGTACGGATTTACATATATATACCTACTTATCTACCCACATCGCCATATTATCGCAATCGTATATTTATATTATGCCCCCCCCCCCCCTCCCTCCGCAGTGTTCCTCCTGATGACCCAAGTCGGGATCTGCATCGGCTGGGCGGCACCGAACATCGCCCGGCTCACCGAGCCCCAGTCCGGCCGACCAGCCCTCGACGGCTCGCAGGTATCCTGGCTCGTCTCCATCAGCATGCTCGTCGGTATTCCCGGTGCCCTGCTCGGGGCCCTGGGCGTCGAGTACCTCGGCAGCCGGCGCACCATCCTCGCGGCCTTCGTCGCAATGTCCCTCGGCTGGCTGTTCATGCTGCTCGGCGCCGAGGGCTTGGTCTGGCTCTACCTGGCCCGAGGTCTCGCCGGCGTCGTCCTCTCGGTCAGCTACAGCTGCTTCTCGATCTACCTCGGCGAGATAGCCGCGCCCCGGCTCAGGGGCACCCTGGTGACCGTCGCCGCGGGCGGCAATCCCTTCGGCATGGTCGTGGGCACCGTGGCCGAGACCTATCTGCCGCGGCCGGCCTCGTGCGCGGTCTATCTCGCGCAGTGCCTGCTCGGGCTGGCGCTGCTGCTCTGGCTCCGGGAGACGCCCTACCACCTGGCCAGGCGGGGCGACGGGACGGGGGCGCGCCGGTCCATCGAGTTTTACCGGCCGGGCTGCGACGCCGGTAGGGAGCTGCTGGAGATCGGGGCTTTCGTCGAGAGCAGTCGCGCGGGGACGAGGGTGGGTCTTCGGGACAAGCTGAGGGAACTGAACAGACCGGCGGTTAGGAGGGCCATGCTCGTGATAGTCACGCTGTTCGGACTGCCCCACGTGAGCGGCACGATGAGCCTGGCCTCGTACATGGAGGTGATACTGCGCAGGGGTGGCTCCCACCTGGTCGAGCCCAAGGAGTTTGTCATCTACGCTAACGTGACGAGCGTCCTCTCGACCCTGCTGACCTTCAGGCTGATGGACGCGCTCGGCCGGAGGATTCTGCTGGTGGTCTCGGGGATCGGCACCGCCCTGGCGATGGCGGGTCTCGGGGCGCACTTCTACCTGATCGGCCAGGCCGGCTACGAAGCGGAGGATCTGCAGTGGCTGCCGGTGGTCTGTATACTGGGCTACCTGGTCACCTACGCGGTGGGCTTTTCACCGGTGCCGAGTACGGTCCTGAGCGAGCTGTTCGCCAACAGTGCCAAGAGTACGGCGGCCCTCGTCGCGGCCCTGTCGGCCCCGTTCTTTTCCTTCGTGGTCACAAAGGCCTACCAGCCAATGGTGGATCTGGTCGGGGAGGCCTACGTCTTCTGGGCTCACGCGCTGCTGAGCCTCGCGGCCGTGCCCTACGCGGTGTTCGTCCTGCCGGAGACCAGGGGAAAGACCTTCCGGGAGATTCAGGACGTGCTGGCGTGGTCCGGTCGGCGCAGGCTTGCGGGCCCTTTGTTTTTTATCCTCGCTGACGTCAGGAGTGCAGGCGTTTCGAATCCCAGTCGATCGTCGACAAGTCGAATGTAAATATTTCATCTACGAGTGTTGCGGAAAAAATTACATTGTACCGAGAAAAAGACACGCTTTAATGGAGAGGTCATTATTGGGATCGTTGAATGCTTCCTTGTTTGAAGCATGTCAAACGTAGGTGCGTGAAAAACTTATCATACATAATGTTTCCGCCAATAGGGAGTGCTATATACTATGTATGTATGCATGTATATATATCGTCGTCTGGTGCGCAAATGCGGAGAGGTTTGCGATACTTTCCTCAAGTTTACCATAATCTGGTAAAAAGTTATAGGTTCGAGTTTTTTACGCTCGAGTTATGACTCGAGAGATGCTTCCGTGCCACGGGTATTATATAGGGATATTTTTGACTGCGAAATGTTTTTCCGACGCGCATCGATTGAATGTTTTATGAAATCGTGCAGCGATTGCGAGAAAATCGCGGTATCGCTATCTGATTGGGCATAAAGTTTTTAAAACGATTACCTGCTCGCAGATTAGACGTAAGTATAAAATCGACGTGTAATCTTTACGTTTACAAATTGCTCGACTCGTCGTAATCGAAGCATGTACATATATGTACATAAAGTATTGACAATAGGATGGAAAAAAAAATCTATTGTATGATAATTTTTTTTTTTTTTTTTATAATCACTACTTTTTCAACCGATTGTATCAATGAATCATTTAACGCACTATATTTAGATCGAAATTTGTACAAATACAAGTACATTTACTCTAATTGAGAATAACAATGTAAGCAATTTATCATAAAGCAGAACTCTGTAAAAATCGAGAGAGCGTTTTTGCTTGAGATTGCTTTGAAACTGAAATGTTCAACAATGTACATGTAATTTGCGTTCGTTAAATATTGGGGAGTATAGACTTCCTGTAACATGAAAGTGTACACATCATTCGTTTGTTTGATACGTAAGCTCCGTAACAATACACGAAAAGCAACAATCATATCTTTCGATTGATCATTTATTTCAATCAAAATGTACCAATAATTATTTGAAATCTTGTAATTGGTTTTGGAGAATAATTTTGCAGAATCCACGCACTAACCTGATGGTTTATTTGCTGTACAACTGTAGTAACTGTCTGATGTAATTAATATTTTCCTGTACAAACTAATAAGGCAAGGAGTGTATGGATATGTTTTAAAATGTCACGATTTCATTCACAATTTTCTGCACTAATAAAATGACGATTCGATGATCAAAGTGAAACGTTACGAGAGATGTCAGACCTCGGCTCGAGAGTATCGGTCGCGATAGACAAAAACACTTTCACTACTCGCCGGGGGGGAGGTCATCGGCTCCTCTGTATATGTACATAATACGCCCCGCTCACCCGGCAGTTAACCAATCGCACATCGCTCCATGGGATCCAAATTTTAATTAATTGCAGCAAAGACATTTTGAACGAAAAAAAAAAAAAAAAAAAAAAAAAGTAAACCGAAAGTGAAACTCAAAAAATGAAACCGGTTCATGGAGAAGAAAGTAGCGAGCGAGCGACCTGGTCGGAAGGCTCGGAAGTAGGCGAACCCATCCTCCTTCTCGTTTGTTGTCGTTTATACGATCGCGTATCGTTCGCTCCGATGTACGAGTCGTCTATAATACGTGTAACTGCACACATGCGCATGTATAGCAGCAGAGCAAACGAGAGAGGAGAACCGCGTCCGTGTGCTGTACTTTATACATAAATTTGCCCGCAGCCTCAAATATACAAGTACGGGACGAAACTCGCGTGATCCGCGACGTACAAGTCTACTTATAATGTGTGTATCTGGGTCCGCGGGCTCGATCTCTTCTCGTGTACACACGAATACGGAGCGCGACGAAAGTCGTTCAGGAGGTTGCGATCTCTGCAGCTCCGGAGGGTCCGAATTTTCCGTGTGTACATGCGGTTTATATACAGCACGCAGGTCTGCCGAGTCAATTATAAATGCGGGGGCTTTCTTTTCCTTCCGTACTTTATACGTATACGCATGTATGCATGCACCCAAGTATCCGGTTGGGGAAGAGCGAAGAGAGGATTCATCATTTTATTGAATTGCGACACGTTTGGGCATCGAATGCGGCTGCATATTTTTTTCAGATGTGTTTCAATGTTTCAATTTATAGGTATTGCAATAAAACGTTCGGCTCGACGTTCGGACATACTTTGGCACGCCATCTACACGCGCGAGAAATCAACAAGTGCTCATTTACTGCGAAAATCGTGGGAAATCGCCAGAAAAGGCATGAAAGGATGTAAAGCGTTGCAAAGCCAAATTACCAAAATTTCTCGATCGGTGAGAAAAAGGGACTAGCTTACAATAAGCATGATAACATAGGGAAACGAAAATCTGCGGCATATTATTAAAATCAATGATATTTTGACCCAATTATTTTTTTCGCGATAAAGATCAAATACGCATAATGTGCGGGATATTGGGGCTACATACCAAGGCTCTTCTTCGTGTAAAAAGTACGCGTGTACTTACCTTTTTGTAAGATCAGTAAACACCTGCATGACCCAGCATGAGAGAATTTCAATTGATGCACCTGAGCGCCATAAAATCGTTACGGACAACTCAGGAGAGAAACTACCGTAACAAGAACCTTTTTGTCCTGTCATCCTTGGAAGAAAAAAAAAAACCCACGAAGAACATACGTACATCGCGTGTGTAAGAAATGCGTGTATTTCAGAAGCAGCAGTATAACCAACAACATGTACAGCAAAATCGTCGGATGCACTTTTTGCAGCTCTTCCTCCTTTCATTTGTGCTCATGTATACTTGTATGCACGAGCAGGTATGTGTGCGTGTGTACATATAAGTACCGGTATGTTGCACCTATGTAACAAACTCTCACTTTCTCTCTGCGCTAGTGGTGCTGCTGACCCGATTTCAATGATGGGCGCGCGAGAAAGCGTACGCTTGACATCGTCTCTGATCTCTTGTGTGCGTGAATTGTGGTACATATATATATATACTGTACATCTGCCCATCAGGTCGATTTCTTCTTTCTTTCCTTTTTTTTTGTATTTTTACAGAGACATGCTACATTCTGTGAAGAGGGTAATAGAGCTACATTTGGACGTTAAATCAAGCAAACTGTTTGGAGTAATTGATACTTGTTCATTGGGCGATTTGTTTTCCACAGATTAGTTGAAAATTGACTTTGATCCAACGGGTTCTCTGCTGGGGTCGAGTTGCGTCCCGTTTACTTTATCTCATGGTTGAGTTGCGTCCCAGTCATTAAGTCGATGAGTTACAACAAGTTTTCGTTAACAACGGCTCCAGAGCTGCGAGAGCTTGGTGAAATTCCGAAATGGATTTTGGCAAAGTAGGAAATTGCTTACGTCGGGCTGCACTGCTGTTTCGACGAACTCGATCTACGTCGCTGACCGTTAAAAAACTCACTTTTTGGTGCTTCAACTGGTCAGTAGCTTCTCCCACGATTTCATTATGCGAAGTGAGTTTCAAATGACTAGAGCAACTTTTAACTGTGCATTTCAACGCAAATCAGAGTCCGTTGTGACATGAGGCTTGCGGGACGTACATGCACCGGTGTACGGGCTAGTAGGCGGCGCATAAAGAACGAACTTTACGGCAGGGGATGTTAAAAAAGCCTTATGACTCATCGACTTAACGACCGGGGACGCAACTCAACCATTAGATAAAATGACCGGGACGCAATTCGACCATGAGATAAAAAGGCTGGGACGCAACTCGAGCCCTTTTCTCCTTTTGGGACGCAACTCGACATCTCCGCTCTGTTGTGCAGTTTCACATTGAAATACATTTTTGGTAGAAATATGATATACGGAAACCGAGATGAGCGTTTTATCTATGAGTTCATACATTTTTCTTCGCTTGTTTGATTCTATGTTTTGTTGTATTAAAATTTTTTCTGCACAATCTGCACAGGGGCGCTTGTTTCGTAACGCAGGTGTAAATATACATGCATGCGAGCGCAGAAAGCGATGAAAATCTATTTTGTCCGCGCTGCAGAGACCGCGGCGACTTTAACGCCTGTTATACGTCTGTCAATCCATTCGAGGAAGGTCGGAGCCTCGAAAAATTGTTTCGTGCATGCTACCGCATACGAGCCATCACTAGGGCGTGTAAAAAGAACACACGCGTGTGAGTTTGTGAAAAAAAAATAATAATAATAACAATAACGCGAGGACGTGAAGCTGAAGTATAGTATATAGTAGAGCACGCTAGCGAACGCAAGGCTCTTCTAAAGAGGCGTCCTCGTGCCGGAAACCAATCAGCATAACTTTGTTCAAGAAAGAAGGTGTGTGTGTGTGTGTGTGTGTGTCACCACAAAATATAAGTGAATATTCTGGTTGAAGCAGAGTGGCCGCAACTTCGGAGTTTGAACTTCGTATATGTACATTGTCACCCATTGCCGGCCACGCGTGTCGATTTTACAGGTATCTTAGGGCGGTGTAATACATATATAAATATGCTCCGAGAATTGGAAATAACATTGAAAATGTGGAAGCTTGATGGAAGAGACGAGAGGTGAAGTATTGCTTGAAAGCCAATCATCGAGAGAATCCTGATGGATCAATATTGTCCTTCGCGTACTCAAGTCTACCGTTGATATGTAAAGCTACACCTTTCGTTCGAACAGACCCATCCTTGATTCGAACCAGTCATTATTTGCTCGACCATATAAATGTATACTCTTTGCTTCGTATATCAATGAAAACAACGTTTTGTCCTCAACAGAGATTACGCAAAGTATATACACGCGCGTTCGTACAGCTAAAAGGCGTGCGCAATATTTCCGGACATGTTGCAGGCAATCACCTTGTTTACGCACCCAAGCGTGTACATTCTCGAGAATCGCGAGTGATATGCGCACGTTAATATGCTCTTCCTGGCATCTGATACAATAAACACCACCACCATCCATGAGCTATCGGCAAGTTCGATGATGATGACGATGGATGTACTTTGATTTACCCGCAAACTCGGCGAACGACCGGAATAACAATTCCTTCATCCAAGACTTCGGAGGCGATCGAAAACTTCGGCAACGGATCGACAGTATCACCGCGGGTCCCCCTGCGCGATGCTTGACACCGTTGCGCGGCTGCACGCGACGAGTCGGCGGCGGCGCTTTGCATACAACATCCGCTGCTCCGCGGAGGAGAGCACGTCGCGTGTAACTGCATGTATTACCAGAGTATACATACGTATTATCCAAGAGAGTCAAGGCCGCGGCGGACGACGCAAGGTCCCATTTCGCTTTCCGCGCGAGAGCTGCTGCGCGTACAGGCGTATAATACGCATCAACGATCGCTCGATCGCCCGCGCTTTTTTCCCCTCCGTCGCGCCTGCACGACGACGACCGACGACGCCCCATTGTTTGCGAGTATATATACGCGTTGCACGCGCATCGGGAAGATATGAGGTACGAGGAAGCCAGCGCGGGTCCAAGCAAGTCGGTCTTGGCAGTTTTGCGGAGTAGAGGGAGGCCGCGACGTGATGATGGCGATCGCTGGCGCCTTAAGAGCACCTATATGTATAGCATAGTTCGTCGATCGTACGGTGCTTGGCATCGGCTGTGTGCGCGGCCTTTGATTTACTCGATCGTTCATCGTCACAGATTACCGGGGATACATAAATTTCGCTGTTTCTCCTCTTCCCTTGAAATCTCTCCAAGTATAACACGGACTCCGTGTACCCGATGCAAAACGAATTTTTTTTTCTCGCACCACTTTGATCTTTTTTCCTCTCCCTCTATCTGTTCACCGAGAAATAGAGTATTGCCGAGGCGACCTCACGACAGACTGCAGAAGCGCTACGTAAATCGAAAACAACAATGACGCGTCCGTTATACTTTTGCAATATCGATATGTGATCCCGATGAGGGATGATGTTTATTCGTCGATGCGAGCTGTATATATTGGGTATAGAGATTGACGCGGCTTCACTGATGCAGAAATTCTTTCGAAGCAAACAGCAACCGCCACAAAAAAAAAAAAAAAAAAAAAAGGAGACGGTCTTCAAGGTGCTGGCGCGCCCCGGCAAGTGCAGGCAAGTTTCCACGTTGGCAAAAAAAAAAGCGGATGTCCCTCGTCTTACGAAAGTCTGCGCTGTCTGGTGTGTGTGTGTGTGTGTGTGGACCGGCGAGAGGAGAAAGTCTCGTCCTCCTGATGGTCGACAAAAGGAGGCGGGGCGGAGGATACGGAGCTTATGATAAATGGGACGTATGTACAGAAAGCGGGCGCTGTTGTAACACCCCCTCCCTGTGTGCGTGTATTAGTATGTTTCTTCCTCTCCTTTTGTTTTTACCCATTAACCAGCTCGGGTCACGCCTTGGGTGTATACATACTATGCACCAGATTTTAACCGACGTCGTTTTTGCCGATTTCTGTGCAGTCTGTACAACACGTAAGCGTAAGTGTAAGTGCGGACGGAGAAGCGTAAATAAAATCAGGGTCAGGCCGACCGCGCGTCATATTCACGCCCACGCGTTGCAGAAATGAACGATACGGACGCGCTGTATAGTGCTGCTGCTGCTTCATGGATTTAGATGTTATATCTTTATGTTGT
>JAPYYV010007430.1:0-16969 GCA_030522625.1 Copidosoma aretas | reverse complement strand
TTGTGCTGTCTCGAGAAGACCTCCGATGATCGTTGATCGGTGTTCTTGAATGAACTTTTTTTCCAATTCACATCCAAGCGCAACCGATGTTTTGAGAATCACGATATACTGCGACGCGTCGATCGGTTTAGCGCGTAAGGCCATCCATCACCAAGCGTGTTTCACTTTTCATCGCATCCCTTGGAGTTCCTTCCAAATTTATAGATAACTATTATTTTGTCACCATAACCTGACGCTCGCCATCATTTTCCATTCCT
The DNA here is from genome assembly GCA_030522625.1 of Copidosoma aretas. Taxonomy (NCBI): domain Eukaryota; kingdom Metazoa; phylum Arthropoda; class Insecta; order Hymenoptera; family Encyrtidae; genus Copidosoma; species Copidosoma aretas. Next base: position 16,712 of record JAPYYV010007430.1, on the reverse strand, counting down.
AAAATCCAACATCGAACCACGCGGCACGAGAAAACAAAAGACCGCAAAACGGAACAAAATCGTAAATATACCGATCGCCGAACCGATCGTCGCCATCATCAGCGCTGTGTCACGCACTCTGGGGACAAAGAACACTGCAGTCGTCCGTATCAGCTTGTAAATTACCATTAACAGAGCTGAACTACATCTGAATAATATATCATGGACAAAAGCCGGTCGCTCTCTTTCCCCCTCCCCTATACCACGGCTCGCCCATCCGGTCGACGTGTTGCCCCGGGGGGAAAGGAGTAAGTACCTCATATATACATACACACGTACAACACGCGACTTTTTTTCCTCTTCTCCCTCTCTCTCTCTTCCTGCCTTCCTTCCGCCTCTGTCCTCGAAATTTCGTGCCATACAGTAAATACACCATAATATAACGTCCACGCGCAGTCGAAAATTGTCACGGCCTACTTGTGTCACCCGACCGACAGGGCTCTCTCTCTCTCTCTCTCTCTCTCTCTCTACACTATTGCAACGTATAAGTATATCGACTCTGTACAGACGGACAGACAACCTCGTCGCGTGCGCTCTTTCTCCCTATTAGCATGGCAGCTGATGCTTGTATGTATTTCAAAGAGGCGTTTCTCGCCCAGTGCAGTGTGTTATACGCGCATGAACGACAGAAAAAAAAAGGAGAGAAAGGGGGAGACGTAGCCCGTTGTCGGCGTTAAATTTTCATTTCCTGGACGGGGGCCCCCTTTGTCTGCCGGCGATCGGCGATCGGCGTAGAGGGAGTCGGTTGTTCGGTGCACCATATAATATACGTGCAAAGGTGAAAGTCCCTCAGCCCGTAGCGCTCTGGCAGTCTATATGTACAATACGACCGGCGCGGGGAAAGGCTCTTATCGGCGCTCCGATTTGCTAATTGGAGTTTGAATTTAGCGCCGCGGGCCTGCCCTACTAAATGTACAAGTATAACCATGTACAATGTTCGTGTTTGTAGTTTTTGTTTTTTAAAAACTGTCCGATCAGGTTGGGCTGAACCCTTTTGCGGATTAAAAAAAAAAAGTGGAGGGTTACCGGTTTTTGGGAAACGCACGTGATGCGCTGAGTATTTTCAGAACACAGTTTTTCAAACTTAATGCTGAATTGAATGCCGTACCCCGTAGCTTGTTATACATATAAATTATTTTGACCGATTACACGTCGCACCAGAATTATTATGCACAGGGCACCTGTAAGTACCCAGTCGCTGATTGGAAAAGTTCAAATCTCACCCCGACCATATTCCTGTTGCGGTCCTCGAAAGACCATTATTTTGCAATTTGCCGCCACTCAGACCAAATATAGGAATCCAAGGAATGCAACAGTTTACATACAATACAGCCCGGCACTTGGCTCGGGCTCGCAAAACGGAAATTCGGCAATAGTAGATCGTTAGTCAAGCTGCTTTAAAATCTTGCTTCGGGCGCTCTGTTTGCCTGACACAAACTCTCGTAAAGTGTCTCTGGTTTAAGTATAGTACACATGAAGCATGTGCAATGTGCATAAGTTGTATCTACATAGTACCGCAACCGTCGTGTTAATCACTCTGTTTTATCGTTCGAAGAACGACCGACGGGTATATTATATGCATGAATGTCTCGAGAATTCGTCATCCGTCGTAATAGTGCCACCACCTACGTTCGATCGTGAAATTTTAGAGGATAACCTGCAGTGCAGCATCCGTACACTCAGTTGCACTTCAAAGTATCGAGGGTTGTAATAATGATACACAGACTGTGATTTTTGCAAAAAAAGAAAAACAAATATCGGGACGATTCGAAATAATTTCGTCAGACAAATTGTTACATTGTCGGCAGCTCCAGCTGTTTGAGCGGAGAAACATCATCTTCTGGCTTTGCATAACCAAATGAACGTTAAACAACAAACCTACAACCGCGTGACTGGTATACCCACCGAGAAAAATTTCACGACGAGAGCAAAAACTCTCGAGTGCCAAACTGAAGAAACTCCGCCGCTCGTCGGCTCGCATGCAAATCGCCATCGCGCGCTTTCGATTAAAAGGGAAATCTGCAGAAAGCGAGAGCTGCAGAGCAGCACGCGGTGATCCACGATCGCCGATCCACGGGCGCGAAAGTCGAGCTTGCGAGAGATTGCAAAGTTTTGCGTGCGACGAGGCGTGCTTGTTACGGATGCGTTGGACGTGCGGACAGCCCGCGGCTCGGACCAGTTATTAGTAGCGATGAAACGACGTTTCCGATCCTCCGAGACGTACATGATGATTAATACGCCTCGTGCCCTTTAACTACACAATCACGAGGATGATGAATCGTGGTGGCATTTCTCAAAGCGAACTGCCTGGAATGAGATTGTCTCAATCCAAACTTCCTCGATTGTCCCTCAAATAATTTCATCCCAGTGTACTACAATCCAATACGATTCTCGTACAAAATATTTTTGTTGTCACCGGCCGAAAGGATAATGATAATAATTGGATAATCATCGGCGCGCATATCGATAAATGCGCGAGATAATAAAAGTCCCGAGCTCGAAGCAAAACAGTGTATAACATGTACCATACGGAACTTTATAAACGACGATACCATCGAGATCGACCTCCATTTGAACTCACGTCGACGGGCCGCTGTTTCCTGTTCATAAATTTAAATGAAAAAAAAAAAAAAAAAAACGCGAGACTCACCATCGGAGTCGAGTGATTATTAGTTTTGCAAACAGGCTGGACTTCCTGCTCGATGTGCTCGTCGTCACCTTCTGTTTATAATCGCATGGAATTGTTTGTGAACGGGAAATACATATACATCAAACGGAGCCTCTTGTTTTTCAATACTAATGCGTATAATTGTACTCGACAATTTTCAATCAACAATTTTTTTCATACGTTTTTTATTCAGACACTAAGCATCAACGCGAATAACAAAAGGAGCTGAACCAAAAAACAAAGCAAATTCAGGGCTGAGCAGGGATGTGTATCCTGTGGCACGATAAGTTATAACCGTGAACGTCAAAGAGAGAGAGAGAGAGAGAGAGAGAGAGAGACTATTAGAGAGCCTTGAAAAATCGACGAAGGTCAGCAGATCGCGCGGATGCGACCCGACAATTGCACCGTCGTCGTCGCCGACGCGCGGTATATCATATTTCCCTTCCTGATGCGACATCGAGAGCAACATCATTGCCCGATGTGTAGGTGAAAAACTGCGCTCGCAGTCGTCGTCGTGTTCTTGACAACGTACTTATATATACGGACAAAACGTATATTTGTATTATAACGTTTGATGCGGACGGTAAAAAAAGAGAAGCAAAAGAAAAAAAATAAAAAAAAAAAAAAAAAAAAAAAAAAAAAAAAAAGAAAGAAAAAAATCATATTCACGCACGCTGCTTCAGCGCATCGTCAAAAGGAGGAAGTGACGCTCTCGCGGGAGGTAAGTATAGTGCACAATAGTATGCACAAAAGCGAAATGCAAACGCGCGTCCTTGAAGATTTTCATCGGCGCTCGTGTTGGTGCTTCGTTTCGAAAAACAGCGCGCAATGCACCTGCACGGCACTTCCCTCTCTCTGTCTGCTGTGCACACTTGCAATATACATACACGCTAAATGTTCTATATGTACGCGAATGACGACATCACGTGTAATGGGACGGACGTGCGGTACGTTTAATCGTTATCGATCAGGCCACTCTGCAAATAGAGCGCCCCGTTATTCGATAAGCGCGATTGATGGTGGATCTAAAAAACTATAGGGTATACACCAACTCATTGACCTCCGGGCGACGGCCTTACGTTTTAATGCGCCCGATCGTGGAAAACTTGGCGCCAACTACGAAGCTCTAAAATCGATGGAAAAAAAAGAAAAAAGAAAAGAGTAAAACGATCGAAAATAGAATGGCTAAACAGGGGCATTCCGCGCAATTAAAACCAACCGTAACAACGCGGGGACGGGAATAAAACGATGACGCAAATAATAATAATCGTTCCGAGCGTTCCTTTCGCTCGTCTTAAAAATACGCGGCCGCCCGATATATATAACCCTTTTCGCGGATAATTAGAACGCGCGATGATATACCTCTGCATGCACTCGAGCAGGTATGCAATATGCAACAGGCGGGTTAACGTTGGATGTTTAGATTTTTCACGTAAGATTGCATCTATTTTTCGGAGACGTATAGACTTGCGTGTGTATTATCGATTGTTGCAGGGCTATATTAAAAGGAGGCACTGGATGAAACATGGCGCACGGAAAATACCGAACTTACATGGAAACGGTATTATTGTGTTGCTGTTGCAGTTCTTGCGGAGTAGTGTTGAATTAATTGACCCCCAGAGTGTTTGTTCAGCCTATGATCTACAATCTCTAATGACTAGGGAAGCAAGGCAAAATGAAAGACCTCTGGTAAGCGATATCAACGGCCAAGGTCTACTCTATCCTCTATTTTTGTTCAACAACACGCAGAATGCAGGAATACCATAAAATGAAATTACACATGGTATAGTTGATTAAAATACAAAAAATATGATGGTTACGGAGGCAAATTTATTTATGGCGTTTTCGTATTGTTGATATTTATGTGTATATTATATGGTAAAATAACTGAATATGAAGACACTATTATTTTATAACGTATTATTTTGCTATATTATACGTTATTAGAAAACTACTCTATTAAAGTTTCAAGTGTAAGATAAGTCTACTCACGAAACATAATCTCCTTTCTTCTCGGTTGTTGATCGTTTACTGCCCAGTATAAAACGTGTTCACTCGACGAATGACTAATTCGCACTGTTAACGAAGCATCAGGTGAGCTGCGCAGCTCTTTGCGCAGAATAGAGTGCGCACCTCGGGTAGGTCACTGACCACTGGGCACTGACTCACTCAGCTGACTAATATAAGCTCACTTAATGCTCTGTTGACAGTGTGATCTAGTCATTCGTCGAGCGAACACGTATTATACGGGGCAGTGGGCGATCAACAACGGAGTAAGAAATAAGGAGATTATGGTGAGTAGACTTATCTTACACTTGAAACTTAAATGGAGTAGTTTTTAGTAACTTACACGGATATAATAAATAATGCATATAATAAGGAGTTACACGATGATAATGTATACGTAGTGAAGTCAGTAAATTGACTACATAATATATGCATGCGTCAAAAACAGAAAATTTTGGTGTGAGAAATAGGAGTTTCCAAATTTAGTATTTAGAATGTTTATATTATTTTTTTTATGTCACGTGAGGTCCAAACTAGCTGAAAACTATGGACCCAGTATAGATTTTTTTAAAAACTTTAAGAAAGCATTTACGGCCCGTCCGTATCATAATGGTACTTTTTTGGCAATTCTGAAGCCCCAAATAGGAATTTTTCAACGAAATTCAGTTTGGTACATAAGCATACCAAAATCCGTCGTACACTATATTCACCTCATTGATAATTTAAAATACCTCCGAGATTAGGAGCATTACGGTAATAACCGCTTATTTTAGTCAGCAGAACTCTATCTATTTACTATCACACTATGACTAACCGTTTTCGAATTTATAGTTGAAAAAAATTGGTCCATATAGTGGTTCGCTCTACTATACAAAATGATCGAATCAAAATGTCATAGAATGGCCCAACTAAATCATTTGTCTCGCGCAATTCAAAATTGTCAAAACTATGCTTCTTGAAACATATTTTCTTGTATCGTCCTAACCGACTAAAGAAGTGTGCTAAATAATACAGATTATTGGAAAATGCAGCTTAAAAAAATTAAAAAGTAAATATATAGGCAGTATAAGCTGCTAAAAATGAAATTTTTAATTGCTTCGCATTACGTAATGACATTTTGGCCTGTTTTTTCCATCCTACGGCCACGGCAAATATTTTTCGACTCGATTTTAAAAGAGCTATCTAGAGAAAATTATTTGACACTGTTTAAAATAAGTTTTGGCTCAATATAATAAATGCGTTGTTTGTAAACATAGGCTTCATGAAATATCGCAATTATTGTGAAATGACCCACGTACGTATTAGAAAGTACTCTGTTAAAGTTTCGAGTGTTGGCAATGATCTTACGTTGGTTGTCGATTATTCGCAATTTTTATTAATTTATTTTGAGATTGTGCGGAATTGCAACCAAAGCCGAATGGAAGCAGAAGCAAATCCGAAAAAAAGTGTCTTGTACACCGTACTGATCTACATAGAGCCTATGTATATACATATATAGAAAACCGCAACATCCGCGCCCGCCGGTTCCCATTGACACGCGATATCGTTTTTCCGTGAAATTCGAGTTTCGCTACCGCTCGATCGGCCGATCGCGCTGCCTTTCCCTGCCACCACCTGTAACCTTATGAATTCACTTCCGAGGAGTTGCGTTACAGTTTCCTCAGAATGTTGGAAAAATTATGCAGGTGTTGCAGGGCCGAGCATTGATTAATATATCTCTCAACAATATGATTATGAATATCTTACTGCCTACCGTCATCGATTTAATTAAACTATAACGATATCAATTAGACAAAAACATAGTACAGTGAAGAAGAAAGCTCTCCGCTGATAACAATAGCACAGAAATAGATGGAAGTGGCGATGATGGGGTGAGATTAAGATGCTGATAAGGGGCCGTGCATAATTTACGTAAACACCTTTTTTCTTCATTTTGACTCCCCACCCTCCCACGTAAACTGTAGTAATATTTTGCAACCCCCCCCCCCCCCTCTTGTAGTAAACATAATACGTGGTACATGTAAAAAATATGTGAAAAATAAAAATACGGGAAAGATAAAATTATTCAAATTAAATGTAGTACTTGATTACGTAAAATAATTCGAATACACGTCCCCCCCCTTCGTAATCAATAATACAAAAATAACATATCCTCCCCCCCAAAGGTGTTTACGTATATTATGTACGTAAGGAGAACACGTCTGATACGTATAAGAATATCGAGTGTCTATAAACACAGCACGTACACCGAGCGGAAGAGAGTTGTAATAAAAGTGTATAGAAAGATTGATATGAAAAATTGACTTCTCGATGTGTTCCGAGAAAAACAACACCACTGCGTATGCAATATTTCTGTGGGATAAGAGTTTAAAATCACTCATGTGTGTAAACACGTGAAGTACGTCCTATCGCGAGTATAGGTACTCATGCAGCGCGACACGAAGCCGAACGTAATCCGGAAGTCGATTTTTCAACGAGGCGCGATTTTTCCTCGTCCCCCCACTCTTCTCGCTTTGTTTTGCATTTTTTTCGCGACTCCAATGACATTGAACGGAGGCGATGAGGATGTGCAAGTTTTACGACAGCAGGCGTCGTTCGATACCTATACCCAGAATTACGATCGGAGGTGGCGGCGTCGGTCGTCGTTCGTCGCGGAAGCGCTAGCGATTTATTTTATCAATGACATTGAATTTCGCGGCAAGGATGCGCGTTCTTGAGCACACATAACTATACATATACGCGTGGTAACGAGCGGCGGCGCAACTGCGTGATTGCTGTTGCGGCTTCTATTTGCAGGAGGTGAGTAAGTCGTGATATGTATACGGGTTGAGCGATGTTTCATCGAAGAGGAAATGACGATGATGATGATGATGATGATGATGATGTCCGCCAAAGAATTGGGTTTCGGAACGATTGTAGCGGGAAAATTCTGAAGCTCGATCGTAAAAATGTGAGAAAATTGTGATAAATGATACTCATTCACAATTTTTTGCTACATATTATATCGGTATGTTATAATTTACAGAAATGAAATAGTTGATTTTTTACATTTCTTTATATATATATATATATATATATTTTAGTAAAAAAAACATTATCTACATGAATATTGTTAATATTTCGTGGATTATATGTTTTCGTCATGAATCAAAGTACATTAATTTTTCCACGCGGTTCATTCCACGCTCGATGAGAAATATCTTTTCCAAAGTTTTCTACGTCAATAAGTATCTTCTTGTACGACGGGATCGAGGATCAGAACTGTGCGAAACATATTAAAATTTTATCCAACCCCACTCTACTATTCGATCAGATATAAATGCGAAACAAAAAAATACCGCTCGATCGCTCGAATTGACAAAAATACGACTCAGAGTCGTAAAATACTTTCAGCGCACGCGTGTCGCTCTCGTATAACCTCTCTAATCTCAGAAAAAAGCCACGCGAGTTACTCGAAACACGCGTCGGCTCTCGAATTAAAAAAGCGCGGCTCTTATGGATATACATACATACAACGCTTCCGAGAACAAGTCATCAGCTATTTTGTACCAGGCACGAGCAACTTTGTTGCTCAATCTCATTTTTCCCCGACACCACGTGGCGTGTCGGCCTTGGCGGAGCCGCTCTTCTATCGCGCAAACACATTGTTTGTACAAAAGCCGAGCCGAGTACGGAGCGGAGAGGTAAAAAGAGAGGATAAAACCAGAAGGAGGGGGACACCCGATAGAGCCGAAAGAAAGGTGCCCTATCAGCGAGTCGCGACGATCGCGCGCGAATAGAATCCGAGAGTTCTGGATTCGCGGAAAACAACGGTGACCGTGAACGTCGCGAGCCATTGTGTGCGCGTGTTAAACTTGCCCAACAGCTACACGCGGAGCTGATGTGTGCGATGGGGTATGTACAAAAGAGCGCGCGCGCGCGAGCGTCACGTGGCAGCGCTGCGACCCTGAACTTGACTCTCTGTCACGGCTTTGCCGTGCATATATGTATAGGTATACAGGAGCCAAGTGCGCAGAGCATATACCAAGGAGGGGGGATAACGTTGTATGTATACACGTGACGCGCGGCGATGCGCACGATGCCGGTTTACAATGTACGTACTACGCAACTTGCAAGCTTCTCCGATACGATTTCTGTCTTTGCCGACGCAGTTTTCGCGAATTTTTCATCCATGGCATTTTAATCGGCCCACATTGTACGCGCACGATGACTTTTATAGATTCGCCAACTACGCGCGCGGTGGGAGAAATACGTTATCGAACATCGCGTCTCTCCGGAACGTTGGCGAACAAAAAAATCGCCTAAAATTGACAACCAGCTGAAAGTTGAGTTTTGCGGGACTCGTGTGTGTAGGTATCAACGCGCGTGGATTCGTCATCGAATCGTTTCGAGCCGGCATGTCATCGCCGAGACATCCTCTGGTCTCTTTGTGTCTGCAGCGGCGGACGGTACGAATTCCGAGTCCCCCTCCCCCCGTTTTTTTGTTTCTCGCGTTATAAGCTTCGTCGTTCTTCTTTTCGACGGGGACGCGACAGAAACCGGCAGGAGAACAACGTCGGGAGAGATTTTATGTTCTTCCTTTTATTATCCCGGGTACGTGTTGGGCGTGTTTTCGTGGCCTGGTCCAAGGCCGAGGTGGAGAAGGCTTTTTGGAGTTGATTAGTGTGCGCGTGCTTTGATTTTTCGGTTCTAATGAGACATGGTTCAAAGGATGATCAAAATCATAACTCGGATGTATGACAGGAGATGAGTTTGTAATTAACGAGAGTATCAAGTGTAGAGTACACGAAGGGATCGGAATGGAGACCGATAATAATCTCATACGAAAGAGAGGAGCGAAGGACGACTAGTTTTTAGAGAAAAATATGTATTTGTGTATCGAGGGGAGCCGGCCCGTGAGCTTTTTCTCCAGCTTCTTCTGTACGTATTATACTTTCCGGCCGTCTATGTTTTTTTTTTTTTTTTTTCTTTTCTTTTTGTATTCCCAAGAAGCAAAAAGAGAAGAGAGAAGGCAAATGTGTCCCCGACGGAATGTCTTTTGTGAAAAAAATGGAGACGAAAAAATTTCGAAAAATGAGGAGTATATGATGCGTGTTGACTACTAACTACATAGACGCGGGACTTTATTGCCAAGGCTACGAAGGAGAACGAGGGGGACGATAAATCTTTGAATCTTGGCTTTGGCTTCTGCTGTTTACCGGCGCACGATGGGGATAAGTGTTGGGAGACTGTAAGTTCGGCTCGAGGATGACAGGCTCGCGGTGTTGTAGAGAATAAGCCCGGGCGTTTCGATTTACATCAAAATCTACCTCAGGACGACTTTGTTCGATCTTCATTCGAGGTGGAAGTCGTGAACTGGACAACTGTCTTGTCATTGAATGAAAATGATGAGATGTATTTGCGGGCGAAACGTTTCGAGACTGCTTTTCACTCGAGAAGCGCAAGATAGCCGCATTTTCCTCCCCGATTTCATTGACAGTACCGTCGGAAAAAGTGATCGGTCGCTCGTTCGACTCGGTTCGACCGAGCAGAGGGCACGGCTAATAATCAACATAATAATCCAGCCCGGAAAAAGAAAGGAGGTCGCGCGTGCCACCCCCCTCCCCTCGTCCATTCCCCTGTTCTCAATTTCGAGCCCACAAATCTTCCTCCCATCCGAGAGGGTTTTTCTTACCCCCTCCCCTGGTCTCGAGCTAGCGTATAACTCACGAGCTCCACTGCAGGAAGCTTATTGTGCTTAATTACTTTCGGCTCGCCGCTCTGACAAGATTCACAACGGTTGTTCATGCGCAAACAGTGTCTTGATCGTACCCTGTTTCCCCGCGGAAAACGTCACCTCTTGGGGGCGACATCAGTCGATGACATTATTATAGTTGTATTTTTTTTTTTTTTTTTTTCAATCAGTACAAAAAAGTGCCGTTGATTGCTTATCAAACCACGAGATGGATAAGCCCTCTTCAGCTCTAAAACGGTCCCCCAGTTGGTTGGTAAGGTTGCGTGGTAGGCGCGTGTTTCGCTTTCGAATCGATAACGATTTATTTCACGGAACGGAGAGCGGGTACAGAAAGTTACGGGGAAGTTGAAACGCGGAAGCGTGTCAAGTTAGTCCCGAAGGTCGCGCGTGTAATAGCCGGGGAATGATCGGGCGTCCTCTCGATCAAGGGGGGGGGGGCGGTGAGGAATGGGAGAGCTGTTTGCCCTCTCTTCCCCTCATCCTCTGGCTGTTTGCTCTCGTCTCTGGCGTTACTGGGATTTTTGGGGATCGATCAGTTCTATTGGCCGGGATGCCAACCTGTTGCTTCTGCCTGGGCTGCCCCCCCCCCCCTACAAACTTTGTTTTTTCTTATCTCGAATGAAAAAAGGTCCTTAAAATTGAAATCGTTTCACGCTGCGGTTATTTACTAATTGGAAACGAGTGTTGTCACCAGGTTGATGTTAAGCAGACGGAATGTCCCAATAGTCGATCACTCACTGGGCCCTAACTATCTTTTAAATCCATGCAACGTGTGTATTTCTGGATTTGTGTTTTAAAAATAATTATTTAGTGCGTGAATAACATTTTACGTGTACATATTTTAAAGATTTGTTCAGGAAAATTTAATAGGCTATTGGGACATGAACATTAAATAGTAATGGAGAAAGAAAGGATTAAAATCATAAATAAAAATGTATCGTAAGTAGAGAGCAGAAAACTCTCTGGAGTCATGCCGGGACACCGCGTACCCGCAAGTATGATTAAAAAAACCGTTATAGAGCGTCATATAGAGTGTCCATCTAGCCGAAGTATCCACCGAACCGTCTCTCGTTATACCGTCGAAAATCGATCGTCAGCGCGATCGTACACGCGCGCTTTTCGCCGACGTACTAATCCGATCCTGGGAAATTCGACCCGTGCCTCCGACAGCCAATACTTCTACCTCCAGCCTTGATTACCATACGGAGCACCACCCCCGGTCTGTAGCGGCTCGTTAGCTGACGGACGACTGTTAGGATTGCTCAGCGCGTGTCGTCTCGTTTTTCACGTGTTCGGTACAAGCACCTCCTCGGGTCCTTGACAACGACTAACGACTATATACAGCGGGGGGGGGGGGGGGGGGGGAGGAAGAAGATAAGAAACAGGGGGGGGGGCGGGGGGATTTTTGGGCAACGACCTTGGTCCCCCGTATGTATATACATGTATATATACCTGTGTATATATAATGGGGGTTGGGAAACGTAAACACGTGCGAGGCGATAGCGGAAACAGGGGCGAGCTTATATTAGGGGAGGAAAGAAGGCAAGGTTACGTCGCGTAACGTTATCCCTCTCCCCGGGGCGGGGGGGGGGGGGGCGAAATTTCACGAGTTGCGTATCACCCGTGGCCCTTTATTCGATCGATGGACTGCTTGAGCCTTGTTACGCTGTTTTGTTATTATTAGGGGGGAAGTGGGGAGGGACGAGGGGTCAGGGAGAACCGGCGGTGAACACGTGGAGGCTGTGGCATTAGACGATGTGGGATCGAATGCTGGTGTAAGCGTTGGATTATACCGCGCTTTACGTCAATCTTTCGAACGTTCGTGGATCCTGGTGACGTCGGTACAAGGGGAGAGCTTGCTGTACCGGTGGTAAGTTGGTGGGATCGTGTTGTTTTTGGTTGCGGAAAGTAAACCGTGGGGTTGTTATATTTTTCGGTAAACTGATTTATCCGTTTTTGCCCTTGTCCCGATCCCACCATGACGAATAGTTTTTAATAACTGTACTTCTTGTTGTAAAAAATATCCAGCTGAAATGCGCAACAATCTTCTGCGGTCGAGGCATTTCCTTTCCCCAATATTTTCCCATCACGTCAGAAAAATGTTTGCACAATCTTTCGTCAATCAAACAATAACTTGCGTTTTTCTATTCAGCTCGCCTATGCTATATTCTAGTAAAACTCTAGACCTTTCGATCTTTGAAACGGCGCGATGGATACTGATCAAATTTTCAAGCGCAATCGGGTGGCTTATCATTAAAACGTTCATCCAATCACGCGAATCATAAATCTATTCCCGTCACCATTCACTCTCCCACGATCGGCATTGACGCATGCCCTCGCAATCAGCGGAAACCACTCTGGTCGCTCGATACATCAAAAAAATCAACTCGAAAGACGTATACCGCCTCGGGCGAGATCCATCCATCAGGCTGCACAAACACAAACGCGCGCACCCCTAAACGTCTCTATTCCCGAAAAACCTTGATTTTATTTTCGTACGACGCAAGGAGAAGGCGCATCCGAGTAGCAAAGAGCGAGACAGAGGGGGCGGAATGGAGGGCCTGCCAAACGCAAACACCTCCTCCGTCCTTTCGTCAACCCCCCCGGCGAACCAGGGGCGCGCGCGCCTCGCGTCCTTGCCCGCGGCGCAAGTGCACGGCAAGACCATCGCTCGGGGGCTACGGAGAGCAGCGTGGGGAGAAGCCTCACCCTTGACTGGGGATGACCCTGGCCCGGTCCTCGGCCCCCCCCCCCCCCCCCCACCCGACCCCCCCCCCCCCCCCGCCCCCCCCCCCCCCCCCCCCCCCGCGCCATCGAACTTCCCCGACGCTCCTGCCTACGCCTCCCCCCACCACTGGACTCCCTGCTGCTGCGACCCCTTCGTCGTACCGGCGGGGTAAGCGTACACGTCGGAACTCAGTTTGCCTATTCATCGTTGGATCTGGAGTTTCCGAACGACGATTCCCTCCTGCGCTGCAGAGCTCCCCGTTCGGCGCCTTCGTTCGTTGGAAAAGCGCCAGACGATCATCGCACCATAATACCAGGATTCACCGTCCGCCCGTCGCGCAAAATCTGCTCTCCTCCTTCCGCGTCCACGCGCGCGGGCTGCTTTCGTTTCCCCCATCTCCTCCGCGCGGGGAGACGCCTCCCCTCCCTCTTTATCCCCGAGAGAGGCTCGCACGCCTACGTCTGACCGACGCCTTACCTTTACTACTGCGGCACGCGCGAGCGAGCGCGCCCACGGTGGCCGTATACGTACATATTGTGTAGCGTCGTCGTTGCGAAGGCGGAAGGGAAGAACGATGCGCGAGGGCGTGTACTTTGATCGGGAACTTTGGGCCTTTTTGCGCGCCTCTGCCAGTCGCGAGGTTGGCTTTTTTCGCGTCTGGTGAGGGTGTATGTTGCACCGCCGGGATTACCGGTTGGGGTTGGGGGGTGCGAGCGTCGGAATGGGGTTCGTCCAACTAATTGTGCGCGTTGTACGGAATTTTGTTCCGACAGAAAGACACACACCCGTGCAGTTGTAATATGAAAAGCGGTGCAGGGCCCGTGTCGATCATGTCACGTTTCGGTAAAAATCGAATGAACGATTTCACACGAAATTCTCCCGACCTTTGTATTGAACAAAAGTGAATCAGTTCTACACCTATATTATACGCACAAGTAGCCCCATCGGCGGTTGCAGTTCTCATCGGCACCCGTAAAGGTACATCTCTCGATCGTCGACGAAGCTCAGCGAGAATCAACAGAGTCTCAACGGACGTCGTGTACAGTTGTATTCTAGGGTAACGCGACAACGGTATAATACTTAGTCGTCAATAATCAGAGAAGAGCTGCCCCCCGATGGGCCAAAATAAGAAAAGCCAAGTCGCGGGGCACGGGGCCGAAAACCAAAAAAAAGTCCACGTGCGCTGAGACAGGAGAGCGCGCGAGCAAGGGCGGTCTGTTATCGAGGGGATGGGCCGAGGGAGAGAACACGCGTGTGCGAAAGACGGACGAAGGTCGATGAGGGGGTTCGTGTGTATGCGTATACGTGTGTTACAGCAGCGGTAACAACAAGAACAACAGCAACAGCAGCGGCACGTAAAACGGGGAGCACGTGGCGCTGGGAGAGTGTATAATACACCGGCCTTCCTCGCTCCCTGTGTCACAGACTGTACACGCGTATACGTATATCTCTCGCCCCTAATTTTTCACGTCGACGCGAGAAGGGTGCGCGCGTTTCGTGCCCTCGACTTTTTTTTTTCTCTCTTCTTTTTGCGTCGATGCTTTCACGAGCCTTTCTCTTTTCGGACACGTGCGTGGGGTGTGCGCGCGTTCGTTCGACGGCCGAGCGCGCTACGCGCGGGTTTGGTTTCCCCGCTATTAATTTTTTTTCCGCGCGGGTCAGCATACGCACTGGAACGCAAAAATTTACTCGGTATTTTTTTTTGTTTTTTCGACAAATCCTTCATACACCGATCGCTGCTCCGCAACGATCCGCGCACCTTATTTTCCGCTTCGAGAGATATGAAGGAAAAAAATCGCTTCTCCGAAGCCCCCGCCGTCACGGCGAACGAGGGGGAACGTTCGCGCGTAATACCCTCCCGCTCTCCGGCACGCGGGGTTTATTGTTCGCCATCGGCACGTGCGACGAGCACGCGCGCGCTTCTCCCGCGGTTGGAATATATGTATATGTATATATGGGTAACCTGATGGCTGGTTGGATTTTCCGAGAAGTCGGGGGGAAATTTATTCGGGCCGGAAGTTGGTATTTCCAATTACAGAGTACAGGAACACTCCGTTGATCAATAATAAATTGACTGCTGTTCGCTCGAATTACGGAGCAATAAAAAAGGTACACTGGGGATAACTGTGATCGTAGGGTTTGTTTAAAAACTTGAGGTTGGGTTTTCGATAACAATGACCTGGACTTTTCGGTTGCTCGGGGAAAAAACTGTCAATGATGTATTATGATCAAAGATTTTTCACGGGAGGCCAAATGATTGCTTGGCATACCCACAAACGAATCTAACTCGGGAGGAAGATGGAAAACGGCCCCGAGATGGCACCCACACCTCGTGCTTCGTACCTATATGATTACAAGATCCTCAAATGTCGAGTAATAAAGAAAAGACGTATAATGTCGAACCAACCCTATTTCCTCGAACTAAAGCTCTCGAAATCGAACATTTCCAACCCGCGTGACAGCTATATATACACTCCAACCCTGGCTCCTCCCTCCAACCGGAACGAATAAAAATTCCATCACCGCGTTGGTACAATATTATCAGAATGGATCGTCGTATAAAATCGAGCGGTAAAAACAGTACACGCGCTCGCGAGAGGGTCAAAGAGCACGACTGGCGGGCGACGGGAGTCAGGGTCAGGGATGCACTCTACCGGGGGGGATCAGCCTGTTGCCAGCTACAGGCGCGACCACCCCCCGCTCGCTCGAAGGGGCAAGGGGATTGAAAGCCGGCAGCGCTGTAGCATGTGATATATATTCTGGATCGAGGAAGGCGCGAGAGGAGAGGCAGCTAGCCGAGGGTGTATACAGAGGTAGGGAGGGTCGCCGCGTAGGTAGATCCGGCTGTTGTAAGCGCAGGCGGAGCCGGTGCAACAACCCACGAGCTGACCCCCCGGCGACCTTGGGGCTCCTCCGCGGGGACGCCCTGACCTTTCGCGACTCTGCTCGGCTGATGCTCCAGTAGTGGGCAGTAGTGCGCAGGGGACGCGGAGAGCTGGCGGTCTTTCGTTCCGTATCGTGCGTACAATAATAGGTCCCCGAGGCACGATGTATATATCCATACAGAGGAGCGGAACGGTAGTGCCCGAAGGGATGCGAGTAGCCCAGGCGTTTGTGCGCGATAATACGTTCTGGTGACATTTGTTTTTTTAGCGTTGCAAGGAATTGGGGGGCTGGTTAAAAATATTCATGGAAGAATAGTATGAACCTGCAGAAGTATCCGATTCATGCGAGCCAAGGTATTAGAACATTATTTTGTTGAAATTGTGCTAAGATTAGTTGGTCTTTCCCGAAACAATAAAATCTCAAGTTGATCATTAGAGGGAGGGGGAGGGGGGTGGTGGTGAAAACGCTCGCCCAGGGCCCAAGAGCTCTTAGCACCGGCCCTGGGACCGATCGTTTCACACGACATTGTCAACCAGATGGCATATTAATTTTCCATCATTAATAATAATAGTAATAATCCAGAGCTCCGTGGAAAGTGGATGGCGCAACAGTATTAATTTGCGATCGAATGGAAGGGCGGGGGGCGGGGG
>JAPYYV010007429.1:0-23239 GCA_030522625.1 Copidosoma aretas | reverse complement strand
GACGGAAAATGGTTCTAATGATATTAAACACTTAACGTTTTTTTAATAAATAAATACAATATCTCGAATACAAATTAATATTTTTTCCTGAAAATTTTAGGGTACATTTAGGGTCATTAAATACGTATTCTTACAAATTTTCAAGCGTGTATGACTTTTTCTTTTTGAAAAAAAAGATAATCAAAATTTTGAAATTTTCCGCATTGATTCGTTAATATTTAAACTAATTATTAACCAAATTTAATCCAACCGGGCTCAAATTGCTCGGATTTCCACTACCCACAAGTTCCAACAAAGAAAGTTTTTGCAGTTATTCTATGTTAAGCGCAAATTCCAAAAAACTCTGTTTTCAGTGATTTTTGCACATTATGATTTTTGCACATTAAAACGTTAATTTGACTATGTTTCTCAACTCCAAAATGGGATGAATTTGAGAACCAGGTTCCTGAGACATAAATGAATACAATTGACTATGTCAAAACCTGTGCGTAATTTTAGTGAAAAATCGACTCCAATCGTCTAATTCCACTGGCCTATAATAAGCAGGCAGTTGAAATCTCTTAAAAGTTGTCGAAATTTGGAGCATCTTTTATGAACAACTGTACAATGAACCTGCCATCTAAATTTCGAAAGTATGTTCGAAGAAAGTGCTCCTCACAATATTTCTTATCGTGATTATAACAGGACTTGCGCGCTACTGACTCAATCTCCCAAAATTTTTACAAGGGATCAGCGACTGACTGCTAAGTGTAAGTATGAAAAGTTTGGATCACGTTACTACTGGAGCATTGCATGGCTGTAGTAAGGCCAGTCAGCAACCAGCTAAAAACTGTTTTTTGAGCCATTGATTCACCAATTAGCCGTTAATTATATCATTCAACATATTTAGGGGATAGACGTCAGCTTTTAATGTGCAACCTACCTTTTCTTGCTCGGTGAAATAAGGGTCAGCCAGAACAATATCTTTCTGTGATTCCAATCAGCATTAGTTATTGCACTTCTTGGAAAAATAGTGTAAGCTTATGCAAAACTAGAGCAGAAATTGTATGTTGAAATTTACTTATACTTACTCGACTTAATAAGGAATCTTGCTGCGCGCTTTTGAGCCAACCTCTTACTCCTCTGACCATGAACTATATTCTGTTTGTATCAAGGCATAACTGTGATACAGTGCGTTGGGTTATGAATGATCTCTCAAAAGCTGGATTAATCAAGGCCCGTATAATCAAGGAATAACTGCGACTATTTAAAATATCAATCAGTGCTGTAGCTAGCAATATTGAAGACCCTACCAAAGCACAATATGACTGTATAAAGTCTTGGGATTGAGATAGTAAGCAACTGCTGTCGGATAAACTGGAGTCTAAAATTGATTGGGATTTAGTCAGGTTAATTAAAAAATTACAAGAGCGAGCATTATCATAGTGTAATCGTTTTAAACACTTGACACATACCTTTTTACGCTTACGAAACTATTAACATTGAACCTGGATTATAACTTTAAAGTCATATAATAAATTAAGTGAGTGTTTACCGTTGCACAATAAGCAAGTCAAGGATCGTTTTGAATCGTCTCGAGTTTGAGTGGTATTTGTAGAAACAAGCTTTGGATTACTACGCAGATTTTGAGACGACTGATATCATACGAGCTGAGTCTTTAGAGGTACGTGCCTGCTGCAAATAGTGAATTCGATGCTCGAGAAATTAAATTAAACTTCTACAGGAAGAAAATCCTTGAATATCTTTATCAGCCATCTTCCATGCCTTACGAGTAATTGAATCAAGTTTCCGCACTGATAACAAACAATGTCATAATTAGTATATTCGACAGGGCACTTAAAATTCTCGAGTGTACAAACTGCTGCTTCAGTGCAATCTGAAATTTCATCGAGATCTTGGACATTACGACACCGAACCGCAAAAAAATTGTAAAAGATTCTCAAGTGCTAGATTTAAACGAATTTTTTTGTGATTGGAACACCTTACTTATTCAGTCCATGCTATATCAAAATTAGCTTTAGTAATTTCGATGCTCGATAAACTTTGTGCAGCAAAACCTTGGACTGCATTCATAAAGTCTCGCATTTTTGTTGTACAAGGGATCGAGGGCTTATTAATAGTATGTAAAGAAAATCTATGAGGAAAACTTTCCTACTGGTTTTGTTTGTCATAAAATTTTGACAATGACAGCGGAGGGAGTCAAGCCTGAGTTTCATCAACTACTAGTACGGAAGCGGGCGGATCAGTTCTCGGAGTCGGAAGTTGCAGATAGTTGATCTTAGATATTAGATACTAGTTAACTAGTTGGACTACCTTTGGTTGAATGTTTTCAGCTTCTATTCTAGTATAGGCATCATTTTTAAAATAATCATAATTTTTCAAATCATGTTTGAATTGACGCAAATCATCGTGACGAATCTTGAAGGTTTTTCAATATTTATAAAGCAAATCTACTTTAGTCTCAATGTGCTTAACTTTTTGATTCACTAAGTTAACCTTATCCATAGAATTATAAAAAAATCGGCAGGTTTTAGTATAACTTTACTTGAGATTTATATATTTTTTCCATCTTGAATACTCTCTTGAACAAAAAAAACGCACACAAAATGCAATACATATGAGAGACGCAAATACTCTACAATTTGTAACAAACAATAATTTAAATCAAGTGCTACAAAAGATTCAAGAAAAAGAACCACAAAGTTGAATCATCAACACTAGCGTCACGTGACGAGCAGAGGACCATATATTAAATGAAAGAAACAGGGAGCAAAGAAAACATCAGCTTACCGGTACAACTTAGTATACCTGCCTCTACCCCCATACTCAGTGTACGTAGCCGAAGACAATGGCTTGCGTCGTAAGCCTCGCAGTGCCAAGAAGAAGAAGCAATGGTGGGGCTCAATTGATGGCCTGGCTTTTTGTTACGAAGCACTGTACAAAGAGGAGACCACTGGCTTCCTTGCCCGGTGATTGCCTCTCTTCTTTTTAACGTTTTGCAGCAACTAATGTGAGTAACGTCGTTATCCACTCGCTTCTCTGACTCTCAAAATTTTCTCGAAGACTTTTTGGCTTTATCGACTTTTTGGATTTCTAAAACCTTACGCTCCGCTACCAAAATTGTTCTGCTTATAGGCTTACTCGAATTGTATTGAACGGCAATACAAGTCTTGAGCATGCGTGGACAAAAGAAATGTTAATGATTACCTGGATTAATTTTATCTGCCGGAAAAGACAAAAGTGTTGAACGACATGACAATAATATCTTTTGTTGCCAGGCAGTGAATTTCGTAAACAAGTAAAATTTTAAATTTCAATTATAAATACAATAAATTTACAGAAGAGTTATCAAACAAAATATGTGGATTTATTTAACGGAACAACTTATGTCAAAACTATGTGTGGATGAACATTCAAGGAAAAAGGGGCGCGAAGTGCGTGAACATAAATTTAAATGCAAAGAGAAAAATAATAAAAACTGAATGAAATAATTACAAAACCTAAGTAACTTCAAAAAAGAAAAGTGGCATGAGGACTTAGACAAAGCAAGCAAAAAATGGTAAAGAGGCTTTGAGGAAAGCCAGAAAGTCGTTTTTGTCATCGCCCTCATACCGCTGCGTTAAGCTGAGCACAGAATCGCAGCCGAGCAAAGACTAGCCAAGTGCTAGCAGGTTGCTCGGCACAGAGGCACTGGAGAGTGAAAGGAGGTAGTAGAAGAGACTCACACACCTTCAACGGCTACAGATTTACCAGCCATACCTTCAAGAGTGGACAAGAAATCTGTTGCAAGTGTGTGAGTCTCCCCATCTGCATGCAGAAAATTATAGAGCTTGTCTCGTTACCCCAACATCCACTACCACTTCAACAGTGACCACAACTATTACAGTGTTAGAAATAACGTTAAGGTATCTATGCTAAGTTTAGGAGATTTAATCACTGAAAGATAAAAGTTTCTAAAAAAGGAGAAACGACAGCTGGGCCTCAGTTATCCATTAAAACCAAGAGCAATTAGCATTAGGCTTCGAAAGTCTGAAAGTTTAATGATGCAGAAAATTACTGAAATAATTTATTCATTCGATAATATTGCAAAATATTATTATAGGGCACGCTAATTGCACTGGTGTGGATCCTGCAGTATACGAATCAAACAAAATATATTCGAGATACTAAAGTCTATAATAATACACCGTATTAAGAATACTAATATGGTTTTGGGCGTTGTCCCACAAAGGGTGAAGCCCTACCAGTATATGACCAAATCTTCTGTTATTTTTCACTTTTTATGGTACTAAAAAAAGAAGAATTACAATTCTCACATACAATTCTAAAATTATATTTATTTTATTATTGATACTATAGTTAAAAATAACCAAGCACACGCAATTTAGGTCTTAGTACGTTTCCTTAGCGTTGTTAAAAAAATAAATCCTAAATCTGCGAAAACCAGATGTATGCTATTCTTCCGGATTGATAATCCTAAAAATGTTTACAAGAAAAAAATAAATAAAAAATCGATAAAATAAAAAGTCTTCTATTTTAGAAGCACCTATCTTAATGGTGCACTTAAAAATTTACTAACATCCCGTTTTTCACTATGTTTTTGCAATATAATGTCAATAATTACAAATTTTTTACTTGTACGGAGGTTTTTGCATTTCTCAATTCAACAGAATTGTCCAATAATAAAGTGCGTGAATGCCGCTGTTGACATAATTTTGGATAGCTCATTTGAAATTTAACATCGTTTTTGCAAATTCAATCAGTTAAATCATTTGTTTAAGCATATTAGGACGAAAGATGAAAATTCTACAAAAAATATCATCATATTACATTCGAGGACAAAAATATACTAAAAAACAGAAGTTCTGCATTCTATTTTAGAAAACTTATATTAATATTACACATATCAAGATTATAAAATATACGTTATTCAAGTATAAGCTAAGGTTACAAGTCCAAGATCTTAATTCATTATTTTAATTTCCTTTTTTTTTATATTGATTAATAGTTAAAAATAATTTTTATGTAGCCAGTGCGACTTTTTACTATCTGAGAAGATTGTTTGATTTTTAAACTAATATACTGATGCATTTTTTAGCATGATCACATCCTGACACTTTTGCTGTCAGCACCCCAGAAAATGAACTGAGACAACTCGGAGTTACAAACTAATATTTTATTTACATACAGTTTGACGTAGCATTCAATTGAATGACCCCGTTGTGCATTCTTAAGGCTTTATTTGGTACTATAGATGCACACAATCTTAACTGTTGCAATGAAATGCTTCGTCGAACTGTATATAAAAAAAAGATGGGGCCGTAGTAGTATGCAACTCCGTGTAGTAGTAGTTAAGTTTATCAAGTGCTGACAGCTATAGTATCCAGACTGATCGTGTTGAAAATTTTTTTTCCGTTTATTACTTATGAATAAAAGTAGGTTTATTAATGGTAAAAAACTAGCGAATAATAAGACTACCATTAAACAATTATTTAATATGTGAAGAAGGTACTTGAACTGAATCATCAAGATCTCAAAAATGTAACTTCAGCTACCACTTGCATTATGTATGTTATATGATCTTATAATGTGCAGTAATGATATTTTTTTTTCAAATACAGAAATTTTGTTATCAAACATATTTTTTTTTATAGGTTCAAATCAGACAAAAAATCTGGAGAATTTCGACATTTCATTATTTGTTTAAAAGAACTGTTTTGACAAATTAAATTGAAAAACAATGTTGAATTCCTAATGAGCTAGCCGAATTTCTGTCAAATACTCTGTCGATGTGCTTTATTATTGGAAAATTATACAAGTATTTTAAGAAATGCAAAAAAAACCCAAAAAGTGTAGATATTATGCTTTCTCTCTTTATTTTGAAAAATATGGTAAAAAACAGAATGTAAGTCAAATTTAAATTGCATAATAAAAAGAAGAACATGAAAATATTGAATGTGATATTTTACCCTTCAATTGTAGAGGCCTTTTCACGACAATTAATCTGAAAGAAGAAAATCGTCCGATTATAGCAGAATTGTATTTTTATTTTATTCTCAACACTAAAAAACGCGTGCTCCGATCCAAATCACGTGTTGTTGGTATTTTACTAATTATTAAGAGTATTAACAATACATAAAAAAATTTTTTGAGAGGTTTGCCTCCTAAATCAAATGTTTCACTTTCTAGTACCCTGAAAAGTGAAAAATGGAAGGAGATTTCTTTATATATATTAGCTCTTAGCAGAAATAAACAATAAATATACTCCATTTAAAATATTCTTAATATTAGATGTCAGCACTTAGTCCAAAAAAATTCATCGTACAATACACCATCTAACTATATCAAGCCGAGTGGGTCGGATCTATTCGATATAGATAGGGCACTGATATCATGCAGCTGTGAAAGTCTCAACACGGAGAAATGGAAAAAATTCTTCACATTTTATATTTATGTTACTTGCTATAGTGGTAATAACACAGACTCGCCACATCACCTTTCGCAGACTCAGGCTACAAAATGACAGGGAGCCCCCCCCCATACAGGTACGTGATACACAAATAGGTATACATAAATATATTTTTTCTACCTAGGGCAGAAAGTGCGGCAGAGCCTTTCTGCCCTCGGGAGCCACTTTTTGCCCTCCTAATCACTTTCGGCCCACGGGCAGAAAAATATTTTCGGTCCCGGGGGCCGAAAGTAATTAGCGGGCACAAAGTGCGCCCAAGGGCAGAAAACAGCACTTTCTGCCCTCGGTACGAAAAACAATATACGCAACTCGGGCACAAATACACAACAACCGCGCCCTTCGGGCGCGGTAGTCGTACTTTCTGCCCTAGTGGCGTAATGTACTATATATATAATTTAACAGTCAAATATATTAAAAATCAAATCCATTTATATTGGTTGAAGTTTCATAACATAATAAGAATTATGAATCTTAACTCAAATTCAAAGGGCTTAAACTCCGTGCGGGCACGAGATACACTCAGCTACCGCTAGATTGCGAAGGCTGGAAGACAGGAGAAGCACAAAAGAAAGTGGCTAGCTACGTGAAAAAAGACCTCCCAGGAGCTTGAGATGCGCAGTTCTCCCGGAGCTCAGAGACGGCCTAGCTGTAGTACACTGAGTTATACTCCAAAGCTCTGACTAGACATAGTCAACGCTAGCTGAACGAAGACGATCACAGGGACAACTTGTGTTTACCTTATTTTAAGTGGTTGGAGAGACATGGCACGCGGGTTATAGCCCATAGGTGAGTCAGTGCTGGCGCTCTTCAATTATTCAAGAAGGAGAGAGAGAGAAAAGCGGATCCCCACTGTCTAGTAAAATTGGTCTACCGAGTCTAGGAGAGGGATGGTCCAAGCCATGATAGTAACAAGGTCTGTAACTAAGTCAAGGGAAAGTAGCAGAAGAACTTAGTATAACTAACTGGTGCTACCCGGAACTCTCTATGCTGACGTCCTCCAGGTATTGGTCAGCTCTTGAAACAAAGCGCACGCGTTTCAGACGAAGTCGAAGCTGCTCTGGGAGAGTTGTCGAATTTTTGTTGAGAGACCCTAAAGCCCTTGAGTCGTGACCTGTTTCATAGTCAAATCCCTTTGTGTATAGTAGGTAGAAACTAACCTGGAAAAATACCTCTGGTACCTGCTACGGTCGATAACACATGGATTGTCTTATTCAATCTGCTTGTACATTAGGGTATCCGTTATTTACCGATTTCGACTGTTTGATCATATACCCCCAGAAATCTTT
Source organism: Copidosoma aretas (assembly GCA_030522625.1). Classification (NCBI taxonomy): domain Eukaryota; kingdom Metazoa; phylum Arthropoda; class Insecta; order Hymenoptera; family Encyrtidae; genus Copidosoma; species Copidosoma aretas. The sequence continues at coordinate 15,484 of JAPYYV010007429.1, read as the reverse complement.
TCGTTGTATCCTAAAATGATAATCCATACCCTGGACACCCGAAAGTTTTGGAATTACTTAACACGTGCCTTTAGACGTAATTTGATTTCCCATTTAAATAGCATGGGATTTTCAAACTTCAACCTTGTTTAATTTTTTTGACAACTTTAAGTATTTTTTCTAGATTTTTAAGCCAAAACATTGAATTCCATATCACTTGGACTTGATTAATTGATTTTTTCCAGCTTAATATGAGCATGTTGTAATAGTTTGATTTTCGCCGTCGAAGCCTTCAAAAAATCCAGCATATGAAATTTTTTTAACTTGCTTATTTTGAGCTGGAAAAAATCTATTGATCAAGTAAATGTGATTCAATGATTTGATTTAAAATTCCAGAAAAAAATTTAAAGTGGTCAAAAAAATCAAATAAGGTTGACAATTGAAAATCCTATCCTACTTAAATGGAAAATCAAATTGCGTCTAGGGGCACGTGTTAGATCCAAAATTTTCAAGTTTTTAGGGTATTGATTATACAAGAAAGAGATTCCAGGGGAAATATGATCAAAAAGTCAAAATCGGTCAATAACGGACACTCTACTGTACATGGACTACGAACATATATCACCCGAAATATAATAACGGTCGGTAATATCAGAATTGAATCAATCTTATTTGGCTGATACACCGTGTTATGTTCATTTACCGATGAATCTACTTATCTGGGATGCCTCGGATTTCTAAATAGTCACTTTTTTTCAATTAATTTATACTTAAAGGAGTACATTCGACATTTTTTTTAAGTCTGTTTTTCCTTTTGATAACTACATAACGATAAAATTATATGTTGTATTGTGGATCAAATCCAAGTTAATTTTGTTAGTAATTTTGAATACCTACACTCTGTTCTATCCAATAAAGAAAAAAAATAACATTTTTTAGACAAGGAACATATTCCTGGTGCTAATTTAGAAAAAACCTTTTTTAGATAATTCACAGGTCTGTTAGAACCATACTTTTTTATTTTAATAATGCAACTAATATATTGATTATCATCGAACTGACGAGCAGAAGAATTGTGGACGCACTTAGGCATGGAAGAATTTTTGTTTTTCTGGAACCCGCGAAATTCAATAACAGATCATTCACTTGAGATTGCAGCCTTATGTCTGCAATGAGTGACAGGTCCGACAAACGAGTTATGAATTCATTTTACGCTTAACCTGTATAATTTAGGTGACACGAATACTCAGCTATTTTGTGCTATACCACGAACCCGCCCCCTTACTCAAAGTTGAATTCAACAGCTGTGCGTTGGATCTCAATTTGTGATATTACGTGGCATTCATTTTATCGTTTTTGTCACCACAATTGTTTAAGAAGTATTTGAAAGTTGCTGGAACAGAAAGAGATGCCGCTCCAATAGTCTGGTTACAGTCTTTAAAAGGTCCGGCCAATGACTACTTTAAGAACGTAAACAAAGAGATCCAGACCTTTGTGGACTTCGAACGTTTATTCGTAGCTCAGTATTGGAATGCGCCAGTATCGGAAAAGATTCGACGCACGTACAATGGAACTTGTACGACGCAACAAATAATATGAGCCACAGCGAATATGTGTTAAATCTTTATTGTAATGTAGAAAGACTTATCGGACCTCTATATGAGACTGATGCAGTTGGAAAGTATGCAAATCACTTTGACGAGTTAATACAACAGTCGATAATGTTATGCGGCATAAATACTATTGACAGTCTCGTAAAGTTGTTACATACTATGAATTTAGCCTGAAATTTTTCTGTAGTTTGATTACTGTCGGAGAAATATATATTTTCTGAAAGATTCAACTGGTCACTAATACATCTGAATATGAATCAAACATACCAGAATATCCGATCAACGATGCCACAGCCACTAATTACGAATCGGTGTGGTCGTGGAAATAGAAATGCAAAAGACTCGTAAAATAATTGCAATAGGTATAAGGATACCAGTAATTATGAACCAAATGATACAAGAAACCAGCCATATATTGAATGTCTAAGAAAAAGTTCATTTAATTCGAATAATCCGGTGAATTTAATTGAAGAATCCGCTTGCCCGAAAAACAAATGCCAGTTGTATCCCGAAACTCTCCACTTAACTTCACAAGGAAGAAATTTCGAGATGCAACTTTGAATTGGGGGAACAGAAATGACATGCAATTAAAAAATGAATCCATACATTAAAGCAAATATCAAATAATTAACGAAAAAAACGTAAACAATGGAATGATAGAAATAATTACGGAAGATCAATTTGTGAGTTTTTCAATTTACATCAAGCACAAGGGATTTACCGGTAAATGTTTTTAAAACCCGTTCCACAATACACTTAGAAGAAATTGTTTTAATTTTAAGAAATCAAAATATTAAAACCAAATATGATATTCCAAAAACAAACATTACTTGTTTTTTTTAGCCGTATTTGAACGACATAAGAACAATCAATTTATTTGCGATCATTTGTGACGGGATTATTATTATTTTCCAGGACCTATGCTATACGTTGCTAGCAGAATCAATCAGTTAAAAATGTAAAAAGAATAATACTCCTCTCATTTGCCCATCAATCGAAATGAGTAATAAGTATTAAAAAAGTATCTGTTATTTTTCGTAAGGTACCGGATCGTTTTCACACATATACCCACACACTTCATGTAATCAATAAGAAATTATATTTATTAGACTCATAAAAAACTTAAAGAAAAGATAGGTAATAAAATTAGGTTAATGTACAAACTCGACATTATCAAACGATCAACTAGTTCGTATGTAAATCCACTAACGGTGGTCATGAAATCAGACGGAGGAGTTAGAATTTGCTTGGATGCACGGAAAATTAATGAGCAATTACTTAACAATCATAACAGAAATAAGAAAATGGACAAAGTCCTACGTAAATTCAGCAATATTAAAGTCATGACTGGTATCGATCTTACTACAAGTTTCTGGCAAATTCCACTCGATGAAGAATCCCGAAAATATACCTCGTTAGTACATAAGAATACACGTATCAGAGTAAAGTCATCCCATTTGGTCTAAATATAAGCAACGTTGCATTGACAAGGGTCTCAAACTTGCTATAAAACGGGATAAGTAATTTCGTGATAGATTTTTTTAGACGATTATTTGTGCATATCACCAACGTTTGACGAACATATCAAAATCTAAATACATTCTTTACTAGGATATCCATCGAAAATGTAATGGTAAATTTTACAAAGCTAAACATTTTCCAGAAAGAAATTAGGTTTGTTTGACACACTCTCACACCACAAGGTATTAAGCCTAATCCAGAAAAAATTGCAAAAATAAAAAATTTTCTTACCCCGCTAAATACGAAGGAGGTAAAAGGATTTTCAGATTTGGTAACTTTTTGCGTAAAATTTACTTATATGGTATGAGAGGAAACAAAACCTTGATTTTTAATGAAACCTTCTGTTGCAATAAAGAGGTTAGAATATAACAAAATATATTAGTAAGATACTTGATTAAATCGAGTGTAAAGACACGTTTCCATATATGTTACGTACAACAACCGAAATTTTACATATCGGGATTTGTACCGATAGTTTCTTACCAAGTTTGATATGTATGCATCATTGTATACCAAGTACAAATCTCTGGACTTGTTACAGTGGTTCTCGTACTAAGTAGACTCCAACAACTTGGTTTGTACAAAACTCATTTATTAAATTTTATACCTTACAAAAGTCATTTTTACGATAAATATTGTTGAATATGTGTAGGTTTTGTTTCTATTCGCTTACTTTATCGTAATATATAGAGAATAAAGGATCGGATCACAGTTTTACGTTTAGACAAATCCTTTACAGTTACTTGTTGTACGCGATCACTGTTGCCTCACTAGTATTTTCACTGTATATATGGGCGTCAAAAAAATAAAAGCTTTGTTTGGAACAAGTTTATCTGCAGTCGATAAGCTATGGGATCCCCAGGTGGTTTCGTCCCATCCCCTCTCCACGGGCCAAGAACCCCCTTTTGCAGGTGAGTAGTCTCCTCCTCGCATACCTTACAGTCTACCTCTCTCGCAGATAATCAAGCCCTCTTCACAGGCCAGGCAGCCCCTCTTTCTCTCTGCGGATGCAGCTGATGTATTATGTACAAGGTTTGGACGAAGAAAAATTTTGGTAGAATGATTTAGATGAAAAAATGTATTCATTGATTATTATAGTCATAATATCATTTGAACTCAAAAAAACATATTTTTACTTTATTGTTTGAATACTTAATTAGGAAAAGCTGCTGTATTCGTAAAATCAAGCATTTTTTCCTGATTCCATTTACAAGGCATCCAATCTTTTACTTCCCGTACATTTTTGATAGCACATGAAAAGTCAATACTGAAGCTGTGGTGTTTGCACGGTAATTAGTCTTCAGTGAAAATTGCGAGGGCTGGGCATCCATAGTTTTCGATAATAACAACCCTTAAATGTGGACAGCAAAAATGCCTTGCTTGTTTGTTATATTTTCTTAATTATTTGAAATAATTATAGATACTCGCATTGTGATGTAGGGCTTGTAACTCTGAATATCTACAATGTACTCCATTTTTTATGTTGTCCAGTCGCGGGTGATCAAAAAAATAAGGTCCATAGTACAGCTCGCTATATAGTACACCCAATTAGTTTTGCCATTTCATTATCTTGAGCATATGACTGCTTATGTTTGCGTGGTGCTTAAGTTGCTGGAAAGAAGTAGCTCTTCCTCCTCGCGTCACGTGAGCACGTTTTATTTCATGCACTATATACGTTTACGGGGATATGAAACTCTTTCTTAAAATAATTTTTTTGACCTGTGACTAAGTCATTTGCCGGCTTGAGTACGTGCACATGTCAAATAAAAATGGATATTGTATTTTAAGGACAATAAATCTTGAGACATTTTAAGATATATTAAATTCTTTTATTTTACGAAAAATATAAAGTAGCTTCTCTTATTTTAATTTAATTTTCAAGGTAAATCAAATCTTTTTTTTTAATACAATGTTACTAAAAATAAGTTTACATCAACATTTATCTATTTACAGAAAAATGATTGTTAGTAATTGCTTTTTTTCTGGTTACTATTGGTTACTACTTTTACCCTCTTCCTCTTGAGTACACAACTAACTTCGCATTTTATACCTGGTGAAGATGCCACATCCACAACAACAACATGTGGTAACAGAGACATCGTAATGTCAATTAGTTCCAGTTCAACTGCCAACGATGAACAACCAACTTCGCACATTATGTCCTGCGATGATTCTACATCAACAATAACATGTGGTGACTGAGTCGTCGCCAAGTCGATGACGTCTGGTTCTACTGCCAACGATGATGATGTTTCATTCGTTGACAGGTGAAGTGGAGCTGTTGGCGATAAATTGTAAACCAATGCTTGAAGAGTCAAATACTATCCGTGTATAAGGGAGTCGGAGAAAGTGGTGATTTTTCTAATATCTTGACGGCAACGGCTGAGCAAGATGACCTCGAAGACAAAAATTGGAGATCATCCCCCACATCCGCTGAAAAAATGATAATGTAAGAACAAAATTGACGAGTGAAGAAAACGACTAAAAACTAATTTCTAAAATGAAAAACTCACCATCAAATAAATTATTTCTTTCTTTGGTTGTTATTCCTAATGAATCGGCTGCAAGCGATAGTGTTAATGCGCCAATGACTTCCGGTTCCACTGACGACGATGATGATGTTACATGCATCGACAGATCAAGCGGTGTTGTTTGTGGTGAATTTCCAGCTACTGCTTGGAGAGCGTGAAAAAAAGAAAAAAAAAACAAAAAAAAAAAAAAAAAAAAAAAAAAAAAAAAAAAAAAAAAAAAAAAAAAAAAAAAAAAAAAAAAAAAAAATCTGACATACAAAGAAAAAAATTATAAATTAATTTAGAAAAAAGAAAAACTTACCAACAAATAAACAATTTTCTTCGACTGCTGCTCTTGATGGATCGGCTACAAACGATAATGTCGATGCGGTCCACCATGAAACCATCAGATAGTGGTTCCAAACACGATGATGACGATAACGATGTTGAAAGCATTTGATGATTAAAAATTTTATCCTCCAATAACGGCAGCGGAAGAGTTGGATCGGACATGCTAAAAACACTGCTTAGGAGTTAATTTAAAAAATTCTGAGACTCCATTATTTTAAAGAGTTTATTCTCACTGTTTAGATAAAATGGTTTTGGCCTTGCCATTCCTATCTTAATTTAAAACGAAGTAGTTCAGACTACCGCTTCACTATTATGGACTTCGAAAGAGTTACTCTGAATTTTTTAACCCTGGATTAACTCATTCGATCAGCACCGTTAGAGGAAGATGTGCAATGATCCCCTACCAAAATATGTGTAGATCGCATTTAAAATAGCAAATTGTATTTATAGTCATGTAATAATATTTTTATATACAGATTTTAATATTTATGTTATTGTGATAAATTTTTTTTCTTACACAAGCACCCTTGAATCCTCCTTACCTATCCTTCACTATTTAACTTAATTCTAAAAATGTTTAATTACTAGTGTTTCAGACTTTTTATATTTAACATATCAAAAATTTTAATAAATTAGAGGCTAAAAGATTTTAAATATAATTTACGTTGTACCTTACTTTGATCATCTCCTGATATCTGGATATCGTGTTCTAAATTACAAAAAATATAAAAAAGAGGTTAATTTCAATTCTATTCAGTTCCCTGCTAACCCTGAAAGAATTGTTAAATTTGAAAATCAAAGTAAAATTTCGGTCAATTTATATTTTTTTAAAAAGAAGGGCAATACTTGCCATGTTTTTATTAGTCACTTGTCTGCAAACAAAAACATAAATCATGTTAACCATTTATATGTTGAAAACTTTTACGCAGATGAGATCAAAGATAATACAATAGATAGTACTGAAGATTTAGGTATAGAGTATAAATATTATTATGTTTGTATAAAAAATTTATCACGTCCTATACGCAAACAGTTGTCTGGACATCAGCATGCATCAAATATATGCGTTTGCTGTTTGCACTATTTTCGGTCCAAACAATAGTTACAAAAGCATAAAATATACTGTAAAAATATAAATCGCTGCAAAATTATATTACCCAACAGGAGAAAGAACGAGCCTATACTTCTATTTAAAAATTTTGCGTACAAAACCGAGTATCTTTCGATGTTCATGTAGTCTTCGAATTTTTATTGGAATCTGTTAAAAATGAGCGTGCACATCAGTGTAATATAGCGTATAGTATCGAATGTTTCATTTATTGTAGTTATGATTTAGTTAATTGAAATGTAAAAGCAAGATACAAAGAAATCAAAATAATTTTGAGACACCTGCTGAATGGTTCGTTAAAATTCGTTATCTCCTTGCTTTGAAACTAGAATAAGTGCCAAAACACCCTCTTAAGATGATTAATTTAATAACCGATGAACACACTACTTATGATTAAGCTTCTTTATGTCATAAATGTAACTGTCCGTTCAGTTTGAATGATGAAAAGGTCAGAGATCATTGTCACCTTACTCGGAGCTGAGCATTTTTTTGTTTTCTTTATAATGATTACTGTTTGATGAAAATAGTTCTTTTTTTAATTTTGTTTTTAGGAACCCACGCACAACAAAGGCGATATTAACTATCAAGATTTAATAATGAGTCACGTAATTTTTCGCAACTTCAACTGGTATGATTCCCATTCGTTTATTAAAGAACTTGCTACATGCTTCTCAGGAATAATTCAAATTTTAATGCAGATCAAAGATAAATATATTTCATTCACAAAATTTGCCAATGAAACAGATGTTAAAGTACGATTTATGGATTCCTTAATGAAAATTCTTCATTTTGTGCTGAGCAAATGACAACTCCTATTTATAAATACAAAAATTACTGACTACTTTGTACAACAAAAAACGTTATGTGTTACATTCTGCGCCATCAAGCAAGTAATTAGTCAGGGCCTCAAGATAACGCATATTTATAGAGTTTTACAATTTAATCAGAGTCCGTGGCTCAAAAATATATAGACTTGAACAGTGAAAAGCATGAGAATGCAAAACATGAATTTGAAAAGATGCAGTATAAGTTATTTTATAATGTTATATATGCAAAAATCATAGGAAATGAGCACAAGCATATTGATTTTGAGCTTTCAAATAAATGGTCAGAAACATTTGAGGCAGAGACGTACATACACATCTAAATTTTAATAGTTGTGACGTATTTGACGAGCTGCTCGTAGCTATTAAATAATTGCGCACTGATACCTGTATTAAAAAACCTAATATGTGTCTATCAATTCTGTATCGTTTCCATTGTGTCTATATAAAATCAAAATAAGAAACCAGAGCAAACTGTTAGAAACCGACACTGGCAGTCTTGTATACGAAATAAACAATAAAAATGTTGATAATGTAATGTGTGAGAGAATCAAAGACTTAGACACAGGACTATCCTACTGGCAATGATTTTAATATGCCACGTAATAATAAAAAAGTTGTTGGTCTTACATTCATGGTGACCAAACGGAAAAATGTAAACACGAAGTTCGGGTCAAAGATAGTCGCTAAAGTTGCTGACGAGTTTCAAATCTTTTTGCCACATAATATATGTTCAGCTCTTTTTAAAAATAAAGAATCTTATGATCAATTGTTGGAACCTGTCGATGAATAGAAATTGTTAGTTGTGTATAATGGATATCATATATATTAAAAAATATAAAAAAAAAATTTACCATCATATTTTAAATTTCGTGTTCTTATTCGTTAAATACTTTTCATATCACTAGAGACCGGATTATATACACAAAAAAAATGCAAAGTATGCTGGATAAATACGAAAATATTCAAGTGTATGCAAAATTTTTTTAATACAAAATATTCATATTTTTTTAACAGTATACAATAATATAGAGTTCCAAATTCTCCATTGGGAGATTATATCTTCGATCATCCAAAATTGTTTTGTATACAGAAAAAGAGGGTTCCACATCTACTGAAGCTGTAGGGCAGTATTTGAATTTAGGTGCGATTTCTGGAGTAGTAAAGTCAGATAAGTAATTATCTGCGCCATTAGTAAAATTGTCAATTTGGCATGATCCTTGATAAGCCGGATTTTTTTCAAAACATTGTCCAATTTCTCTTGAATTTTTTCGGCAAATCTTCTGGTATCTGAGAACTAAATACACATGCTTCTTTCAGAATGGTCATCGATTCACGAAGTGGCAAATTTTAAGATTTCAATTTCTCGAAGAACTTCGGTATGTAAGAAAAATGTTTCTATCACGGCAATGTTTCTTTGAATTGTTGGGTCTTAAAAAGCTTCTTTACATTTAGAAATAGATGTTGCATCTGAGTTATCGAAAGTGTTAACAACATTTTTAACACTTTCAAAATTTTCACTGTAAAATAACGCAGCTTCCTCACTGTAAATTAACCTTGTTGTAGATAAACAAATGTGAAATTCGTTAAATATTGTACTATGTATTTTATTGGTTTTTTGAGTGTGATGTATGCATAGATAAAGTTAGGGTAATGATATGTTACCTTTTCTATGACTAATAAATATGCAAAAATGCTCTTAAAAAATGCGAAATATGCAACATATGCAAAATATGCAAAAAATAGAAAAATACTTAAAATATGCAAATGTATATGTAAAATATGAAATTGCATATAATACGGTCTCCACATATTACATTAAAAAAATTTCTATCCCTCTCTATTAAAAATTATTTAGTCATACCTATTTAATGTAGTGCATAAGGTTTTCTTAACAATTTCAAATCTGAAATGATTAAAAGAAAGTATTTTTTTTTACAATGTATCTTTATCGATCTAACTATTATGGGTACTATTAAAGCCGAACCACTCAACAAAAACTGGACTGCCATACTTTCGAAGAATATTCTTCACAAGATAAATATCCGGATGCTTGATTTTCTGCAGTACTTCATCGTAAAAACCCCCGGAGATGGGTTAATCTAGATAATATTTCAGATAATACGTCATTGCATTTGTAGCTCTAACACGCATGTTTGTCAGTATTTCTGTTTACCAGTTGTGTGTATAACTTTTCTCGTATGCTAATTTTGCCTTGCTGATGCGTACTTTATCACCAACTTTGAGTTCAGGCTCTGAATTGCTGCTACCTTCCCATCTCTTCTTCAATTTTCTCAAGACTTGAACTTTATTTTCAGAAGTGATGTCTTTTGGTTTTATACCGATTGTTCGAAATTTTCTATTGTTGTATACTAATTTTCGTAATATAACAAGCCATTTATAATGGCCTTGCAAGCTGAATTTCTTCGACATCAAGTTTTTTAAAGTCGATTGAATCGATTGCATAAAGATTCCTTGAGATTGCTGTAAGTCGAATACAAGTTTATATCATATTTTTGCAGAAGACTTTGGAAACTTAAATTGTAGAATTCTTTACGGCGATCACTTTACAAACTGGCTGGTATTCTACCTTTTCCAATATAGACTGCATATCTGCTGACACTTCTTAATCAGTTTTTATCTTACGGCCCATGCATATCTGAAAATAAAATATTGATTGTCACGTGACTAAAGCCATTCTATTTGTCGCAAGATCAGTCGAGACTATTTAACAGCAGGAACATTCAAAAACGAGATTGTAAAAAATTAATTAAGAAGCGATTGAAATTTGTAGGCTGCATAATCATGAAAATAATCTCATAGCATTTAATTTTTCTAAAAAGTTATAAAAATAACTATACCTGAGTAAATTAAATGTTGGATGATAGTGCGCGGAGCGTGCAGGGGGCAAAGACCCCGAATTTAGAAAAAACGTCTATCACAGTAAGCATGTACTTATAACTTTTGTTCTTGTAAGCATAAAGTAGCATTTTAGAAATGTCTGCTTGCCAAGTCTCATCTCAACCACGCACGTCAAATTTTCGGCAAGAATGATTACGTCTTGCTGCCTTATACAGTTTCTCAACAACTTTTTGCACAATTTTAAAATTAAGATTTTGTATTATTGTATCAGCTTAAGTAAACACGGCATTTTTTCTCAAGTTTTATGTGAAAGTTTCAAGTTTATCAATTGTTCTAGCAATTTTTAAAATTATTTTACTTAGATAAGCATAATTTACTGCATCTTGAGGCTGTTTCAGTACTATGACATTGCATAATATTTTATTGCATAATATTTGTAGTAAGTTTGTTTACAAAACCATAAAGACCTCGCCCATAACTACCTTCAGTCTCACTTACTTTACGACCAAATACATTTACGCTTATTTTGAAACTGAAGTAAACAAGGGGGCGCATTAATATATCTTCCTATAATATATAGTTATATGGTTTAAGGGTGAGTACTAGCTTCACCCCCCCCCCCATTCCCCCCACTCCCTCCTGGTCCCCACCAGCTCCCCCTAAAATTAGGTAAATTTCGTTTTTTTCTACCGTGAAATATGACCTCATATAATTTGAGCTAGCTTCCCCCCGCTCCTCCCTTGTCGCCCTGCTCCCCCGCGTCACCCAGCTCCCTAAGCTTCCAACAAGATCTCCCCTCCCCCCTCCCAGGTCCCCCTCCAAACATGTTTTTTCTCTCGTAAAAAACTTTGAAAACACTATTTCTTTCTTATAAGTATAAAAATACTTATATGAAAAACCAACTTTTATGATAATTGATTACGCATCAATAAATAACAATAAATAGGAAAACTATATTCATAATCGTACACCAAAAATTTATGATTATACCTGTGCAAGCCGTGAAAATAATTTTATATATTGAAACGAAAAGTATTATTTGGATCTTAGAGAGGTAAATTTTATACACATCATTATAGATATTAAGAAAATTCTAGAACTATCGATAAGAAATGCTTTTCTGCTGACGCATTCAAACACCTACACGAAAAATACTACTTTTAAAGGTTTCAAAACTTCTCGTGGCATTATTGATGCTAAGAATTTGCTATATGGCACTTAATAGGGTAATTTTTTACAAGAATACATCTATTATTGAAAAAAAAAAAACGTCTTGCGGACAATAAACAACAGAAATGACATAGAATTGTGAAAAACTGTTTCAAGAATCTACAAATAATATGGACTTTTGATTTGACACACAAAATTTAAAGCTTATAGACTAACATAGATATTATCGAAGCGTGGGCAAAAGCATGAATCTATCAAATTCACAAGGCAAGAAAAAAGTAGAAGAATTTTGAAACTACGGAGGTGTAGATTTTTAAATGTTACATACAAGATTTAAGAAAGTATAATCGCTGTAAATGTAGAAAAATCGGTAAGAGAGCAAACAGTAATAAAAGAGAGTTGAGCTGCTATCAGAGCATAAGGAAGAACTAGATAACATATTTTTGTACTAATTAATTTCATTGAAAGCAAAAATTTAAGAGAAACAAGTATAAAATGACAAAAATTTTGAAAAGAATCTAAACACATGCAAAAAAAGCTGGTTACAGCCAGGGGCTAAAAAATGTATTCACAACTGTAAAAAAAAAAAGGAAAGGGTGCTCATTAAGCCTGGTACTTTTAAGTTTATTTGTCTAAAAAAGAGGTGATAAGTGAATCGAAAATAAAGCAGGAGGTGTAACAGTAGCCAATCTCAGAATTAACTGTCTTAAATTATCTAATGACGTTGTTTAAAGCACATAGCATATTAAAGACTAAAATATGAACAGTTAAAAACTAGGATATGAACCGAGAAGTGTAGATCTCAAAGAAAAAATGTCCTGGCATGAGAAAAAACGACAGATTAAGCAGTTTTAGGCTTAGGTAAAAGAGATAAAGTAGAAAGATTAAATTAAAGAATATTTTTCATGGAATGAATGATAAAATTCTATTGCACATATGTAGCAGAGACTCGCGTATAAAAAAAGGGACTCCCTGTTCCTCACCCCTCTGAGCAAAACTCTTAAAGCTCCTTAAGAGGACGTGGGAGGGAGAGGTTATGTTTGACAAGAGGAACTTAAAAGCCAATTCACCGTTACATACTTTTCTCCTCTCTTACTAAATGGAATTGCCTCAAATTTTGGAATTGGTCTCAAAATTTATAGAGGAAGGGCGCTCAACTCTTATTTTTGCCAAAAACACTTGACAACATATTAATTTTTAGTTTATATAATACTTTTATGTGGCAAGGCAGCAGTGACTTTGAATGTTTGTATTGCTTGTGAAAAATTATCAGAGATGGCAAAAAATGAGTTGAGTGCCCTAGTGTGACATCTTTACAGCATATTTCATGCATTTCCGTTCAATTTCATTCAGTAAATTTTTTTCAAAGTTTGCAACGGATGATGCTAAAATAATCATTTTTTCCTCAATCAAGATGTCAGATTTGTAGGTAAGGATAGGTATAGGCCTGCATTTATGTATGTATATATAAAGTAGCAGACAAAATGCACGTCACGCTTGTCACGCATCTCCCCGTTGCAGTAGTGCAATGATGCATTCCATTTATTTATTATAGTTTTTCATATTTATCATGAGTGTACTTATTGTTAGTTGTCGCTTAGTATATATTACGACTAGTATAGTTACCCGTGGGAGTGCATACAGAAGCAGCGTCTTATAATGCATGATCTGTGAAATGTATACCCAATTGGAGATGTTAAGAGGTATCATAGTGCTGCTATAAAATTTCAGTATAATATACATTCATAAAAAAAAGCGTTGAAATATCAGTGAGTTTTTTTAATGTTTATATTGCAATAAGGATTAGACTATTGCTAGTATTTAAAGCTAGAATGCAGACAGAAAACATAAATACTTCTTCAGTGCAGAGGTAGGTGAGCTGGAAAATCAGAGACAGCTAACCTAACAGCTTGGTTTTGCATATTCACAGGGAAGTTATCAAAAATTTGTAAAGTTGATTTTATTCAATCTAACATTAGACTCAATTTTTTTTTTTTTCAGTGCACTTGACTGATAGTTTTGAAAAGAGGAGTAGACTGCATATACACCGTGTAACTATAACATATGTTAAAGTACAGCATATACAGCATATGTTATAGTTACACGGTGTACAAGTGGTTTCATCTAAGTTTTCTGATATGAGTAAATCGCTGGTAGATAAAATGGAGAATCTCTCATCAAATCAACGTCTCTATGCGATTCTATTGATTGCTGTAAAAATTGAAATCTGGGAAATGAAGCTTAACAAAATGGTAGTTTATTTTGTTTGAAATCATTTGATCCCATATTAATAAAACAAATTACTTTGCAAATGATTTGTAGCAAGAAAAATGTAATGCCTGGAGTAGTGAAGGATTCTACAATCAGCCAATCAAAGTGTGATTATCTCATCGTAGCTCTGAGTGAGAAGTACAATAACACATCCAGCCTCTGATATCATCAAAGGTTCTTCAGGTTTTGAAGTTGACAAAGCACAGTGGTCAACATATCTACTGTATTTTAACTGGAGTGATGAAGTACGAGTACCTGCTCTGCACCAGTGTATCCAGCAATTGACTTTAGTGCAGAACTTAATATGCAGTCAATAATGTAATCAAAGATTCTGAAGACTCAGAAGCTGGCTGATTGAAAAGATTCATACAAACATTTTTAAATCTTGTTAAACTTGTGTCTAAAGCTTGACAATTGAAAATCACCAGTTCAAGATTTGTGACCGTTGGAAAATTTTGGAAATCTATAAGTCTAGCTGTCTGTGGTCAGTGCCGAATTTTAACTTTGCTCCAATGATTTCAATTTTTTGCAAATTCACAATTCTTATTTAAATTTGTATCTTGAACAACCTCACACGTTTATTGTTTTTTCCCAAGAAGCATAGAAAAAATTCATACATACTTTTTGATTAATCATTTTTCCTTCGACCGATGGCAGTGTGTTCTTCACACAATTTGTTTTAACTTTTTTTTAAAGCTTTTTAGGAAAAAACATAAAGAGTAAGAAGTCTTCCAGATTGCGATTCTGCTTCGAAAAAATACTTTTTTAGGAGCTTTTACGTATCAGGAAAAAAGTTTAACATTGACGCTGGCTAATTTTAATGACTATTACAGCTGTCAGTCAGTCAGCGCAAAGATTTAACTATTTTCCTGACATGTAAAAGCTTCTAAAAAAGTATTTTTTTGGAGTAGAATTGCAATCTGGACAACTTCTTACCTCTTATGTTTTTCCCCAAAATGCTTAGAAAAAAAGTTAAAACGAATCCTTTGAAAATCCAACTACCGTCAGTCAAAGGACAAATGATTAAACTAAATTTAAACATAACTTTTTTTGCGTTTCTTTGAATAAAACAATAAAAATGCGAACGAAATTGATGAAAGTGCTCAAGATATATCAAAAATCATGAAAACTGGCAGAAGATGTTTCTCATGGAAAAAAATGTTAATATTAATTTTCTTATTCCAGAGATAGGCAAGCTGAAGGATTGGAAGCGGCTTACCCGAAGAGTAACAGAAACAGAAGTTACACCTGCATGGCCATGTATAAATGATAAAG
>JAPYYV010007428.1:0-40428 GCA_030522625.1 Copidosoma aretas | reverse complement strand
GATTCGAAGGTTTGCCTAGCAAAAGTGTGTGTGACGCTAGTCCACTCGGCCATCGCATCAATTGGTAGCTGTAGTACAGATGTAGTACATAAGTTGTGCTCACGGGCTTGGGTTATATATACCCATAGGTGGTGGGAGGAGCTAGAGTAGAGGGGTTTGGTTTGGGAGAATCTTACGAGCTGTACTATAGAGGCTCCGGCCAATAGCCACGAGCCTCTACTCTGCCATACTCTACTATGAGCGACACTAGCACCGCACGGTCTGGCAGCACTACCCCATATCCACTAATGGTCTAGATGTAGGCGTGCTATTTGGGCAGTGGTGACAATATCGCCTCACCATTTAATGTTGGTTACAGGTATTTGCTATACTCGTAGCTCTGTGCCTCAACAAGATTCTCGCGCTACGGCACATTCAATTTTGATAAGACCAAGTACTTTAAGCACAAGCTGTATAACTCTATACACTCGTAACCCAACTGCTTAAACTCGTTGCTCCTGTAATCGAAGCTTCAACCTATACAGTAAATGTATGAGTTTCTTTAATTTCTAATGTAGTTTTTAATCAATTTTGTATCATTCGATGAGAAAGATTTAACGTAAACAGAATTTTTCTTATCTGTAAGATAATAAAAAACCGAACTGAAAATTATTAGTCTGCTATAAAACATTGTCACTTTCACAAACTGTATTTTTATAAAAAGTTATGATATCTCCATAAAAGTATAACTTTTTAACATAAATCGAATGTCAGGTAAGATTAATGTTAAAAATTAGAACCTTACAATAATCCTTCATGCCATTATACTAAAGCCAAAATTGTATTTCATAAGATATAAAAAACAGTCCTGATATTGCTGTATTTATAACGATGTTAGCCAATAGTTTAATAAGGTTTAATGATTTAATTAGACGCAGAGACCACAGTAGAACATTTAACAAAACCTATTTAGAGAGTCAGGAAACTGTGTCAATTTTTTTATAACCTTTGACCTTAAATCTATTTATTGATGAGATTTTAACTTTAAACACAAATTCTTGGGACAGCAACAACTTATGGCTCATTTTCCAAGAATTGAAAATTTTGTAGCAGAAAATATTCAAAATTTCACTCAGTTTCTTGAAATTCAGAATAACTATTATGAAAAATTTTACTTTTTACTCTGCATTTAGATGAAATCATTAAAGCTCCTTAAGTCAAGAATAATAACATTACTAAGTTCGATTTTCTTAAGGCACGAGAAATTTTCAGAACATTACGTTAGCTTAGTGCAAAAACCCGCTATATCATTATGATAAAAGATTAATTGCCACGTGACTAATGCCTTATTATTCGTCGTGTGAATGGTATGGACTGATCAAGACTGGGTAAATTTGAAAATTCAATCATAATACATAAAAAAACTGAATTCAAATATTGAAAATTAACTTTAGAAATCATGAAAATAGATTGTTGATCAAACGTTGGGGGTCGGCGCGTAAAGCGCGGAGCCCCCCATAATCACTACCAAAAGCAAAAACCCGCCATCTTAGTGATTTTATTCAGGCACGAATCCGTTATCTGAGTATTTTGAGCAAGAAGCTGCTATCTCTGGATATGCAGATTTTAATTTATTTGATAATAAATATTGTGCTATGTTTTAGTACTGCAGCTTTAAATTAAATGTATTCAAATTGTGGCCAACACTTAGTCCATTAATTTCATACGAAAAAACTATTATTTAAGTTTTATTAACAAGGCAGCAGGCCTTTTTTTATAAAGACATTTAGCGTACCTAACTAAAATACTAAGATAGCGGGTTCTTGCCTAAACTACTGAGATAGCGGGTTCTTGCTTTCATTATAATTTAAGTTTTCCAAATATATAGCAAAGTTAGATCAAAAATTTTTGTCATCATATTAATAAATAATTATCTTTCATTTTTATGCACAAAACGTTACGATTTTTTTAAAACCTAGCTAATTAAAACATTATTACAACTGATTGATTAATTTTACTCATTATCTGTTACATCTATTGATAATTTGAATAATTATTTTGGGTCACGGTTCTATTGTATTTTTGAAGATTTTTTTAAAAATCACTTTTTTATGACGATGAAAAAAATTTAACAGTTTTGGTTCTATTGCGGTTTTTCTACGCTCTTTCTGTATCGACATAATCGAAGCATTGGATGTTTTTAAAATGTAAGTAAGCACATTTTTCAAAGTCTAGTGACGGATTTTTATTCTTTGTAAGATAAAACATTGTCTTTCAAAAAATATGTCATCCGAATATTGTTTCACTTGAAACGAAAACACGTCACCTTGAAAAAAGAAAGAAATTGAATCAGTAATAGTTACTCGTACAACTTTAAGTATAATACTGTGACAGGTAAAGAGGAAACTTTCTAGAATACTATTGAAGAGTGAAATTATACATTATTCTTAACAATATCACAATAGCCGTGGTGGCGTTAAGAGGCGTCGGTTGCGGTCAGCTGGACTCAAAGTCGACAGAATGCGGCGATAGCGGACGGAGCAAGCGGACTGATAACGGTAAGACTGTCTTTGTCAAACGCTTTTTGCGACACGTTGACCATATTAGTGATAGTCGTTTTTAGCGGATCATTCTTTGTTACGGTAAGTGGCGGTCTAGCTACCAAGATCTCGGAAAGAATATCGAATATCACGGAGGATTACCCCAGAGTCCCTATTGGGCAGGTGACTCAAGACCATGGTCAGGTTATCATTGACGATTTGTTTATTTTACACTAGGAATTCCAAAAAATCATTGCATTTCATACAAAAAACGTATTGAAATGAAATTAAAAAAATTCAGTTGCTGAGTGTGCGTAGGTGTGAATCGAGAATCTGTATTATCAGTCATATCTCAGGATTTCTTACACTTATTTTTATCGTTGTTTGAGGATATGTTACGATAGATATTCTGTAATTTTTTTTTTGTCTTTGTACACCCATTATTGCGAATACTCAATTTTAAAATTTCATAGATTTTTTTTTTTAAGTTGATTTTAACGATTCTAAAAAATCGTTTTTTTTAACAAAGTGATTTTTTCGCTATCGAACGATGTTTAATATTATTTTGTGGTAGAAAATCTTGAAGATCGTAAAATTTCGTGATAATTTTCATCTCGATCTGCTCGATTTTGGAAACTTGATTTTTTCGAAAATATGGATCTTTTCGCCAGTGTATATTGGTTTAGAATATTTTGTGGTAGAGGATCTTGAAGATCATGACATTTTTTAATAGTAACATTTTTAGATCCAGAAAAAAAGATATCAGATGAGGATGAATGAAAAGAGAAGAATATGTAAATAAGAAAGCTTTGTGGAAATAAAATAGCAGCGGTTTTTTGAAATATTATACTAATTTTATCATGAAAAAAACGTTATGAAGTTAATTAAAATAAATAATAATATTTTTTTTGTACTGCATAAAAATAAATAAAAATATTTTAAAGAACAAATAAAAATGAAAACCTTACAGTCAGAAAAATAACTGTTTGTTGAATTATGAAAATCGATAAGTTGTTAGTTCAACTTTTATAAGGTGTAGAATATTTTATCCAAGACGCTTAGTATAAGGGTAAAAACAGCAATTGTCGGCTTTGGACCTTAAAAATCGGTCGCACGCAGGGGCAAAAATCGTTCTAAAAAATTCTGTAACACTATAATACAATATTACACCTAGGGTGCAAAGTAAAGAATGTCTTCGATCTAACGAATTCTTTTCCTCGGCTTCATACAGTGGGACGAAACGCAAAGAAAGGTGTCAACAAAAATCAAGCTTCAACTGAATTTCGCTCAAAAAAATTATTTTTTGGTATGATTTTACTCGTCTCGTCCTGCAGTTTCAGAATCCGTTTCTCTAGCATGTCTACATTATAACGGTGTATCGTGTAAGTGGCGTTGAAGTCGTCACCGTACTTAAATCTGGTTGTTAAGATGCAATTTTTAGAAATGATGAAATTCTACAAAATAACAAAACAGTGCTTTTGATGGTTTATGGGTCGCTGAACCTGAAAATGACATTAATCGGGCCAAAACATAGTTGTTTAAACAAATCATTTCAACAAACATGAATTAAAAGTTTTTTTTTTTTTTAAAGCGGCACATACTTTCTAGGGTTTTTTGGGTTTCTTTTCACGAATGTAAAATTTATTTTCCGAAAAAAATTTCTCTTAGCAAATTGTTGAAACATACATAAACTAAAAAATTACTAAATAGCAAGCTGCCCATACTCTTTCTGGTTTATAGTGTTTTTTTTCACAAATATTATATTTATTCTACAAAATAAAATTGTTTCAACAAACTGTTCGAACATACATGAATTTAGGAATTTCTAAAAAATAAACGATTTCTAACATGTTTTCAATACCTTTTTTTTTGCTGTAGTATATAACTGACTTAAGGAGAAAAAAAAATGT
Organism: Copidosoma aretas; assembly: GCA_030522625.1. Taxonomy (NCBI): domain Eukaryota; kingdom Metazoa; phylum Arthropoda; class Insecta; order Hymenoptera; family Encyrtidae; genus Copidosoma; species Copidosoma aretas. The sequence continues at coordinate 35,999 of JAPYYV010007428.1, read as the reverse complement.
CTTAGATACCAGGCAATCAACGATCAGCATGCGATCTGAGGCTTTCCTTGTTTACTACCGTAAGTTGTATGTTATTTTTTACCTCTCATTAAAAATTGTTTTATAAACATTCAAAAGTCAAATATCGAAAGTTTCTACTACTAGGGGGCTCCGCCCCCCGTGCGCTCCGCACGCCAATCCACACCATTATATTATATCAATTTCTACGATTTTTTAAGAAAAGCCAAATGATTAGCCATTGAGAACATAAAGTTTTAATTTTGTTTTCATTGATATTGTTTTTTATTCAATCTTTCATAATCTCGATTTCAAATTCACCCGCGCTTAACCAGTCTTAGCCAATCACAAAATGAATGAAGAGGCTTTATCACGTGACCCATCACTTTTTTCTCTGTTGAACTGTCAAATGCAAGACTCAGAAATATATATGTAGATAGTATTGATCTCTACTTATTACATATTCACTTCAAAAATAAAATAAGATAAACCTTACTGTTATAGGAAGACTTGCTTCAACTACTCCAGCGTCAAGACAGGCGGCCTGCTCAAGTGCTAAACACGACATATTGACCGAGCTTTTTCGGCCTTTAAACATGAATAAAAAAATAGCGACGATATGTATTCTGATACGCCTGCACCTTAGTTTTTGAATAGCATTAAATATTTTCACGATATTTTCTTACATAACCTCGAAAAGTTTTAATTTAAAAGAGAACGTGTTTTCGGCGTGATCTTCAAATTTTTTATTTGTTTTGACCACACAGATCGAAAGATCAGGTCTTTTTACATCGATGTAAATTGTGAAATATAGGTGGCTCTCGTTTTTACTGATAATAAAATGTGAAGCAAAGTGATATTCATACGCTGTGTGATCTAGCCGGGTGTCACGACATTAAATTGCGTGTCCAAATCAGCCGATCTTTCCGTCTTGATTGATTGTAAACAATAGTACATGACCCTATTTTGTGTTTATACTCGTCATATAAAATTTGCTGAATGGATGTCATTAGTAACCATTACGGTTTCATCTGTTCATGCCCTAAAGATAATCTTCGCTTTTGTAATTTAGATTTATATGACGGTTTTATCAGTAATGAGGTTATCTCTTCACGCACTGCAGGTAATATTCATAATCTTTATCACGTTACTGGCACCCTGAATTTTATTTAAGCGTTATTTTTGTGGTTATTACAGTGGACCTATATATTTATTACGATTGAATGACGATGGTCAAGTCCTGTAATCCTTTAGTAAAAGATAACTAAACAAAGGTATTGTCAAATGTCCACAAATCCTGCAATATGCTGTTTTATAATACCAAAAGATGAAAGATTAAGAAAAACGTAACGAAAAGTACTCAAAAGCAGGAGTAGCAATCATGTAGAAAATAATAAACAAAATTTATTCGTCTGGTGACAAGCAAAAAAATAATTTTACTACTAACGCTAGCCCTGAGATTCGGGAATAGAGAAGACATAATAATTGAGTAGGGATGTACAGAGCGTAAAGCAAAATCTGCTCTTGATCTTCTTGAATATCATAATACTTTTTTTCCCCTGATGAGCAAAATGGCAAGCCGATGTCCGAAGATAAAGATCAACAACTTAAAGAACTTTACGAAATAGACAACTCACGACGTCTCATACCCGGTATAAATAATTTTATTTTAGTAAAAGATGACAATAGAGATTGGAAAATGGTTCAAATATGGGGAAATTTAAGCGAGTTCACACTTTATTCAAAAAAGAGAACAAAAATATGAAAATAGGTTACACAAAGTTGACGCAGCTTCGACCAAAATATTTCAGTGTCTTAGCAGATAGCAGTGGAATGCACAACATGAGCGTTTGCGTTCATCATAAAAATGTTGCATTATTGCTATGGCGTACAAATTTAGAAAAGCTCACCAAAAATCAAGCTCCATCTACCAAAGATTACGAAGATTGCATCAAAGCAATTGTAGGCCAAAGCTCAGCGAAAAAATGTTTTTTGAATGATTGTTTGGATTGCCCTAACACAGAAGGTTTGAAAAAGTTGTTGAGCGAATTTTTGATGATGAATGAAATTCGTGAAGTCAAGTATGAGACGTTGAAACAATCAGAACGATGTGCAATTGCATCCTGTATTGTCCGGATAAATTTATATATTAAGATAAATTAGGCGATGAAAGGAAACAAATTAAATTTTAAAAATCAATCTGGTTTTATTCAACAATACAAAAATTATGTCAAGTGATTTTATCGATAGCAGGGTAGTTTATTTTAGTACAATTTACTTTATCGGCGTTTGCTATCAAATTTTCAAAAATGATGTTAATACGATGTCTCGTAATGCAGATACATTTCATATCCTGCGAAAAATGACATCTATATAATGTTCAAATTTTACGAAAATTCGAAAATTCGAAATTGTTCTTTTTGAAAATTATCGAAAAATTTAAAAATTATATAGATGTCATTTTTTGCAGGATACGGAATGTATCTGCATTACGAGACATCGTATTAACATCATATTTGAAATTGGATAGCGAAGGCCCGTAAAGTAAATTGTACTAAAATAAAAAAATGAATTGGATGACAGTGGGTGCATAGTTTTATTTGTACTCGTTGAAGACCACGCATTTGTAATTAAAAATGCTGCTCAGTCGTATCACTGGAATAACAGCCAGGCTATAATTTTCACTGTTATTATTAATCATCGTAAAAATAATTATTTGAAACAGAAAAGCTTACCTATAATATCTGACAACCTTATACACGACACAATAGCAGGATATCAAAATCAAACGATAATAATTAAAAATTTGAAAGACAAATTCACTTCAAAGAAAATTTATTACATGCGTGATAGTGCAGCCCAGCACTTTGACAACAAAACTAATTTTCACCCACTTGTAGACCACAAAAAGGATTTTGGAATTATTGCGTAGTATCATTTTCATGCGATTGCCCATATAAAAAGAACGTGTAATGGTATTGGAGCATATTTGAATTGTGAAACGGGGAGAGCAAGCTTGCAGCTGTCTTCAGATAAGTATATTTTCATATTAGAAGCTCTTCCATTGGGAATAAGCTAATTGCAAGGGAACTCAAGTATTCTTTTGTTCCAAAAGTGACTATGACGGAGTTTGCAAACATTAAAGGAGCGTATTGAAAGTGCCTAAATGATCCTGGGTACTCTTACGTATTATGCTATTATTTCTACTAAAGGGAGTCGACTTATTTTGAAAAAAAATCTTTAAGCGAGACGTTTGATATTTTTCTGAAATCAAAGCGAGAAAAACTAAGACGAACAATTTATTAATTGACAAGAAAAATAACGACAACAACAACAACAAAAGCATAAATTAATAAACAATAAAAGAAGAAAAACAAACAAACAATACGTTGCACAGCATAATATTTAGAATCTTATTTTATTTCCTCGTAATATAAGACAAATAATAGAAATCGTCGAATTGAGTCATAATCTTATGGAAACATTATCTTCATTTACAGCCCGTCAAATTTGCCAATTATTGTTGTAATGCAGCATACACAAAGATTGATTGCCGACACGTCGCGACATTGTAACGCTCGGCTATCGCGCGCGGCGTGAAAACATATGCGCTTTGCTTCGCATGTTATTATTTGTAAAAAACGAAACGTGAGTAATTTTTTACAATCTACATCTAAGTAAAAATACTTAATCTTGGGAACCCGTTTTCTATTTTAATTTGCATATTTTGAGGTTTTGTAAGAGAAAATCATGAAAATAATCAATAATATTCAAAAGTTGAGGTCAAGACGCTTTAGAATACATATTGTTGCTATTTTTTTTTTATGATTTGTAGCCGACACATCGCGGTCAAAGTGTCGTGTTTAGCACTCCAGTGGGCCGCTTGCGGTTTATGGCGATGGGGCAGTTGAGTTTAATCTCCCCTTATATACTCCAATTTTCACAAGTTTATTGCTAATAAATTACAGTTGTTCTGGGCTAATACTTTTGGTACACTGTACCTTTCTTAGATGTAGAGATTTGCAAACTTAAATATATTTGGCTTTACTATACTATTACATAGCATATATATTGGCAATAGCAGAATCGCCAGGTAGATCTTGTTCCAAACTATTAGAGCGGGGAAAATCGTCAATCTACCGGGAACAATTATTTGGGTGAAAATTTTTTGTTTAAACTGCAATTGTTTAAACAAATTTAAAAAATTTGCTAAAATGAAAAAAAAAAAATTTCTCCTTATTCTTAGGCCTATTATGAACAAAAAATCATTTGGGATGCATATACCCAAACCCCACAGATGTCAAGTAAAAAATTCCTCAAGTTTGAAAAAACGCTTTTTTTGCGATTTTCGATCACGTGTAACTCAGCTGCTATTGCATTATTTTTAACTCACCAGGGCTTAAATTTTGCCTTGAAGCATGTATCTTTAGATGTAAAAAGATTTATAAACTTAAGTCGCTTGGCAAGAACGATATTGTTGATCCACGCATGGTCGTTTTTAATTGGTCGGCTCTATGGGGTGTTTTTTTCGTCTTAACCTAAAAAATCTTTTAACACAGGCTACAAAAAGCGTTGAAAAATGTTTGCTCTGGTCAGAGAAGAAAAATGAGACAGTATGTTTTTTGGCACACTGACCTCGATTCTAAGGTCTAAATATCTCCATTTGGTCTGTACTTACCTATAACCTCAAAAAACCTACTAATATAGGATACTATGTGTAAGCTTGCAAAATTTGTTGCTTTTGTCTGAGAAAAAAATACGTTGACTATATGTTTTAAGTGTTGCTGAATCCTTTACCCCCATAATCCCTTAATTATGTAACTCCTTAATCCTATGACCCCAAAACTCCATAAACTTAAAATCCTACTTATTATGAAGACCTTCTACGAGAAAATGAAAAATTTTAATGTATATTTTAATACCCAACACAACTTACTTATCTCTACAACTTTAAACCGATAAAAAAGAAAAGCTCCATGACAATCAAACTCATTTATCCTGGAATGATCTGTAAAGTAGATTACGTTTACATTTCCTAGTATTGTCAGTACTCTCTCTTTTTAATATGCAACAGTAGTCAGCCATCATATTTACATTCCATACACCCTAATAACATCTTTCCATTTCCTTCATATCTTTATAAAAACATTCTCCTAGCTCCTCGCTATAATCCCCAAGATTTTACGCGAAGTCATCAAGATGGGATTAAAGAAATTGTACTTTGTAACTCATCAAGCAGCCCAGTATTTTGCAGGTTTCCAGCAGATTAGCCACCACTTCTCTATATTTTTCACTTTTATGGTTTCCCAAAAAGTTTTCAACCACTTTCTTAAAACTTAGCCATGCAGCTTGTTCTTTCTCATTCATAGTATAAAAGAATGATTAATCTCTTACAAACTTACGAAAAAAATTCCCATTAAAGATACCTACTTTTATTTTTGCAGCAAGAGACGACGTAAACACGCTGTTTAAAGTTGACGCGATTGGACCAGATACTTATATATTGTCGGAAATCAAAACATTGTTTTGTAAATCGCCCGGTAAATACATAAAAAGGAAAATAGTTATACATTTAAAAGACAATACTAACCCAGTAGTATTACGCCCAATAGACGTGCCTTTCGCACTAAGAGAGAAGGTTGACTAGGAGATTAATAGATTGTTAACATTAGATCATTTAGAGAAAGTAGAAAATAGTGACTAGGCAACTGCGTTGGTGCCGATTTTAGAATCGAATGGAGCGGTTAGAATTTGCAGCAATTATAAGCTGACGGTAAATCCACATCTAGAATTTGTAAAATACCCATTTGCGAAAATCAAGGACATTTTTCTGGTGTTACAAGAAGGTACAGCGTACTTACAGCTTGATCTCCTGCATGCATGTATGCAAATTCCAGTGGAAGAAGAATCCTGCGAGTTATTAACAGTAAGGACTTCTATGCTACTCAGTGGTACTTAACCAATTTAATATCGCAGATAGTCATTGATTTTTTAAACCATGGTTGTGAATTATCGTTAGTTGAAACTCAAATAACCTTAAAAACCTAAATATCAGAAAACTTACAAAAAAAATCCAAAATTTTAGCATAATGCGAAAAGTTGAGTAAAACTTCATAACTTTATAGATATACCAAAAGCATAGCGAACTTTTTTTATATAAAGATATCTTTAAAACGGTACGGGCCATATTTCTTATCTTTTAAGAGATACATCATAGTAACATTTCTCATATTGTACTTGTTTTTTGTAATGATTGTAAGTACCGTATTTTTTTCATCGATTAAAACCTTACTTGTTGGGAATTCAGGGGTTGGATTCACGTGTTAAAAGAGTCAACTTTGAAGCTTTATACGCTGTGGTGGCCAAATATCCACAGTGAGCTGGAAGATGTTGTTGAATCGTGTGGTAGCATGGAAAACCAAAAAAGGCCAGCACACGCGCCTCTGACCCCCTGGCCCTGGCCGAATAAAGCTTGGGACTGCATCCACTTAGATTTTTTAGGTTCTCTTTATAAAAATATGTATTTAGTAATAGTGGATGCGTACTCAGAATGGCCCGAGGTTACTTACTTTGGAGCGAACACCACAACAAAAAAATTGAACGAGGCGTGCGAAACTCTGTTTGCAAGATGCCGGCCATGGAGCTGCTGAAAATTTCGTGGGAACTTTCAGGAATCAAATTTAAAAAATGATTTAAGGGCGAAAAGATGTAAGAAGCGCTGTACTTAGTTTTCTGTTTGATTACCGAAGTTTCCCACATTGCGCTACAGAAAAATCACCGGCGTGGTTGTTGTATAACATAGAGATGCGAACGCGTCTCGACTTGTTACGGCCGAATTTACAAAGCAAAGTGAGCATCAAGCAAGAGGCTGAGATAACGGTCTGACCTCACTCACATACTATAGAATTAAAGCCTGGCGACTCTGTCATGGTAGATAATCACGCTGCGGTAGGTGGGCGACGTGTCCAAGCAAAAATTACAAAGATACTGCCGCCGTCAACACTTGAGGTAACATATGCAACAGGAAAAAGAATAAAGCGTCATACAGATAGAACTGTAAAGCCGATACGTTGATCCGAAATAATCGCTAGTCGTAACGCAATATACGTGATTACGCAGTCTTAACGAAAGAGGAAATTGAAATGTATGATTGCCGAAGCACTTAGCGCCTATAGCAGCACTGACGTCACTCAGCATCGCCGAAACTAGCTCAAGACGTAGTTAGACTACGTGGCTACTACTCTCAATGGGCCCGGCGAACCGAGCACTTGTGTACCATTAGCATTGTTAGACCTACTTTATTTCTACGAAAATGTTGTTATCTTTTCTATGAACCTATGTACCGTACCAATGAAGAAACTAAGTAATAACTATCACTGTCACTATCATTAGCATCATTAACGTAAGGTCCGGGAAAAATATTAATCTACGCACCCTCACCGCTACAAACTCGATGTGAGATAGGTCGACATCGCTGGAAGCAGCCAAGGCTCCCAGATTGTCGGAACTTTAGCATTGTAAGTATTTTTTGCGCATGTGCTAAAGTTCTGACATTCTGGGAGCACTGAGTTCTAGTGCAGCCAAGTACAGAAATCAGCCTACTCCGGTGCACATTTCTCTACTGTACCGATATGCCTGCGCATTAAGACATATTCCATGCATGTAAACAATAAAAATAATTAGACCACCTGGACTAACAGCTATCTCAAATCAAGTTTTATTGGAATTTGTATAATCGGACCACGTAAAAGCTTTATGTACTGTATTTAAGGGCTTCATAATTTCTATTTCAAAACAATTAATGGTATTGTGTTCATGAAAATATCGATATCTAAATTGCTTCGGAAGATTTTCCCTAATTCCATCATTATCTGGCCAAACTATCGACTCGCGGAAATATTATGCTGTAATTCAAATGCTTTCTTAAAAAATTCTACTCGTTTGACTCTCGGATAAACCAAATTCACTAGCCAGAGTAGCAAATGCCAAATTTTTTCATATCTTTTTTAAAACTAAATAAATATCTCGTAGACTACGCCTTATGTATGAAAAGTGACATTAATGTAGGAAAAATTTTTAAAAACAACTTAGGCACCCATGTATCAAGTGATACTTTTCCGGCTAACAATATATGTAGATGTGGCTAATTGCGCCGAAATTTGTTCGGTAATGATACCAGATCAAATATTGAAATAATGAAATGCAATAAGAATCAAATGATGTATCCATAGAACCTCATATTTATAAACCAAAGATAGAAAACATTATATCGATAAAACTTTTTTTTTATATGTAAAAACTTAGAAAATAATCATTTATTTATTTAAAAACTAACAACTTAATAAAATAATGAAAAATTTTATAATATGAAGAAAAGCTGCAACTAAAATCTATTTTCGAAGTTTTGAAAAACTTATTAAATTAATTTTTTGATAGTATATTAATGGAAATCAACAAATATTTAAACAAATTTGTGAATAAACAGTAATTCAATATTTAATCTAAAAGTAAGTTACAACCTATAATATAGAAGGTAGTGATGTATAGCTTACTAACAAAGGTAGCTCGTAGATAAGTCGACATGGTACACGGCTCGTATGCACGAGATCGCAAGGTCATATAAAAGTGTAACTTCAATGAAATTATATTCTACATGGAAGAATGCTATCAATGGTTATATTATATAATCTCAGAGTTGTCGTGAAAAATCTGGGGGTTGGCGGACGGAGCGCGCAGGGCGTGAAGCCCAACTAGTATATATCTTCCCCCCCCTTAACTCACGTAGTTATCCGTTCACCTCCACGTGGCTTTTCCCTCCATTTCTTTTTGGTCAGCCCCCCCCCGCTCCCCCCCCCCCCCGGCTCCGCACAGCTCCTCCGCTACCTCCCCCTCGTCGCCCTCTCAGCTTCCCTCCATCACCTTATAACCTATTCTACAATACACACACACAACTTAATTATAAGTTCATGCATATGAAATTATTATTTGGTTTTATTTCGATTTCTCCCTTCTACATGTTTTGAGATCAACATCATATCAACAAATGTACAAAAAAAATCATGTAGGTAGAGAAAAAGTAGCTCTTTTTACCAAGATATGGATTTTATAATATACATATATATATATATATGTGTATATATATATATATGTATATATATATATATATTTCTATATTATATACCTAATTCGTGTGTATCGTAAGTAATGACCCCTTTTTTATGCCCCTCCTCCACGTAAGGTAAAATAAAGGTGAAAATATGTGAATTTTGAATAATTTTCTATAGTAAGTCTGACCCACCATGCCATCCTTTATTCCCCACACTCCCCATGCCCCCTATTCTCGTTGGGTTATCCCCTACTAACCTAAGAATCCGCAAGGACTTAGAATTTATTTGAGTTTTATATATCCCCCCTCCTGCCACCCTGCATTTTAACCATAGCCGATGATGTCCGACGTCACCCGAAAGACACATTCTATCTTGAGTCTCCCGAAAACAGACAAATTATTTGAATTACAGACGAATTCTTTCACCTAAGCCCTCCAACATCGTCAAACATTGCCAAAAGCAATCGATAGCAGCTGAAGCCCCTCATTAAAAGCCATTTGGGATTTTCTGTTTTCTCCGCACGTCTTATTTGGCTCATAGACAGAGACACAACAATAAAACGTGACCATTAGTAATACAACTGATGTAAGAGATGACGAAACACCCATACACTCGAGCGCAATACGAAATAAAAGTAAAATATAACTCCTACAACCAAATCACCATCGCACTTGCCCGCTTACACAGTCTATTAACAGATCATTTATTTACTAAAAGTGTAAGCGGAGAAGTATATTGGGTCTCGGAATAAGGTACATGAAATAATACCCTATAATATACCCTAATAACACCTAATTGCGGGAATCGGGCAGTGCGACCGATTTATGCATATGATGCAAAAAAAAAAAACAAGTGTGCATTCCATAATTGTGCTAAAATCTAGCAAACTATATCTGAACAGTGATGAGCTAGGATTTTCCAATCGGACACCATGTCTTTTTAATACGAAATATGATAATCAATATAATTCTGTCTATTAGACTTACTGTAAAGGTGTATTATACTTTTAATTTTAAGGGTGCTTTAGCGGGAAAAGTTTAGATGGCATATGTAGTTTATTTAATAAGTCAAAACCCGCTGATTGCATCGGAGTCTTTAATTACCTCCCTAAATCTAAAAAATTCAGAGATATTTGCCATTATAGTTTTCAAATTAAAAACATCCTATTATGGAGAAGCCTGAAAACATCATTTATTTGTAACCGTAATTATTCAGTTTCACATTAAAACACTTCTTGTGTTTTAATAAAGATTCTAAGTTTTAATATTGTACCTCGCAAAATATATATAAAAATGAGAATGTTACAAATAGCAATCTATTGTAGAATATATATTGTAGAATATTGATCAATTGGTAGTATAAGAAATGTAGTTGCAGAAAATCATTGTTTTTTTTTTCAAACGCAATGCACACGTGTTAAATATTTTAAAATTATAATATCAGTTTTTACACTGAAATTGTATTTTATAAAGAAGTAGTAATGGTGTTATTATATAGATAACATACAGTTATTATTTTAATATTTGATTCATTCTTTATTTATTCCAACAAAAAACAAATTTAGCAATTATACGTAATATACATGATAGCAGTTAATGGTCGTCCAACAAAAATATGTAGAAAATAAAAAAATTTCTGGAAATTAACATAAACTTTTAAAACGGTACGTAAAAACATGGTGTATCATTCGTCATAGAAGCAATACAAAGAGCCATAAGCAGTTGCAAAATGACTTCTTCAAAAATATAGTGCTTCAAACATATTTTAACACAAACAACTTTTATTTTAACACAAAAAAAAGGTTTTTTAACAAAAAATAAGAGCACTTTTATGGAAAGTAGGTCAAAATCTATCGATTCAAATATTTTATTAATTTTTTAGATGTTTCTTAATCCGTACAAGAGAGTTAAACACAGTGCGCAAAAAATGCATCTCACGCTTGAGGTGGCCCGATCTCGCTGGACGCACTTATATACGGAAGCTGGAGGCGGGCACGGTAGGCATGGATTTCAGAATGAGAAAAGAAAGAAAAAGGGGCAAAAATAGATTTAGATTTACAAATATCATGTTCACTTCAAATGCAAACGTACCAGGATATATACAACAAATGGAAGCGAGAAGGGTTAGACTAGAAATAGGCATAAGAAAAAGGGAATAAATTTACTTTTTGCACATAAAAAAAATGGACAAGAGTAGGTGGCCTTAATTTTGACTAATCAAAGAAATAAGGGACTTAACCATTAAAAGTTGTACAAAATAGACAAAGAAGTTGAAGTTGTGCATGAAAAAGTAAATGCTTGGAAAACGAAAGAATTTATAAAAAGAACAACAAAGGAAATAAAACTTGACAAAATCAAAGGTAATTTTACAAAAAAAAGAAAGCTTTCGTCAATCAGAAGATAGGAAAAAACTATATGGTGATTGACATTTCTATCATCTGTGAAATGTGAAAAAAAAGATAAAAGCAGAGAGAAAAATGAAGCAAAAATAAAAAGATTCGGGTGAGTTTAAAAGTTATTAAGTGATGGACTGTAGGATCTGCAATGAAAGAAAAAAATATACAAAGCACAAATTGCAATGTAAAAAAAAAAAAAAAAAATTAAATAAAATATTCATAATATTAGTCAGAAATATAGGATTAAATGACAATGGAGAGATATGCTGGAGTACGATGATTCATGTGAAAATATAAGATATTAATGTAGGTAAATAAGGCACGACAGTGAAGATTAAAAGTTCAGAAATATGTTATGCGTTATAAATTATAATATTATGTAAATGTAAAAAGAAATTATGACATATTGTTGTATGTTTGATGAATTACATAAGTTATTTAATTAAAAATAATATTAGTACTAATATAAGAGGATAAGAATTATGAATAGTTATAAAACAAACGAAGTGAATGTAAAAGTATTTAAAAATCTCTATATTCCATGAATTAAAAATTAAAAGAACAATTTACATTTAGAAATATTAAGAAAGAATTTCAAAATAATATCTTATTATAAACTTATATGCATAATTGATTCTAAAATGACCAAAGATAACAAGCAAAGGCTCATTACTATTTCTGTAATAGTAATGATTGTGTAAATATTGTATTAATATTCATATTAATCAATATTAACCTGAAATACCGATTAAAGTCATCATTGGTACTAAATTATTAACAATTATTCGATAAATCAGTAAACTAATTTCATGTATTGACTATCTCTGCTGAAATTTTTAGCGAATTTTCATGAGCTCGCTTTGATTATCCATGCTTGTACGCATATGTGTGTATTAAAAAATAAACTTTTTCATTTATTTCTCAGACATGAGAATACAAATATTGAAATATGGCGGCTGGCGCGTGGAGCGCACAGCGGGCAAACCCCCACTAGTATATATATATATATAGATATATATATTTCTAGATTATACAGTTGTATGAACAAAAGTGAGTTCTAGCCCTCCCCCCCATACTCGCCTAGTTCCCACCACTCCCCCTCAGCCCTCCCCGGCTCCCCACAGCTCCTTCTCAAATCACGTAGTGATTCGCTCATTTTTATGTGCTTATAAACCCAATTATTTTTTTGGCTAGCTCCATCTTGCTCCTCTCCGCACCTCCTCAGCACCCCAGCGGCTCCCCGCAGCTCCCCCTCACCTCCCACTCAGCTCCCTCCAGCTTAAAACCAGCTTCATTTCACCTCTTCATCATCTCTTACTCACTTCACTATAAGTTTATCGATAGGATTTTATAATTTTGTTTTATTTAAATTAATCACTTCAACATGTTTTGCGGTTATGATTATAAGAAAAATTGACACTGATCCCTAAATATCTCAAATGCTATTAAAGTAAATCAGGACAGTTCGAAAATCGTTCCCATATTGCTGGTTGAGTCGCAATTGTACACGGTATCTTACATGATGTAAGAAATATAAGGTATCTTTTAAAGCAGCTATTGTAAGAGCCAGTGACAGGCCTGTTATGTTTTTCGCAGTAATAAATCAATTCTCCCGTGTGGATCATTTGATATTTAGGTTTGCAATTTCATCAAATCGCCTGATTCATTTTTTAAATATATAATATGAAAAAAAGCAGGGCAAGCTGATGATTAGTTGATGTCCATATACTGGCACACCTTGTTTTGTATGTAATCATATATAAGACATGACAATATGTATAGACAACTGATCGAAAAAACATTCGTAACTACGTTCTTAGTGGTACGAAGTTCCTAGTTATAATAACTGATCTGACTCAGCATATGTTGTTGCTGATTGATCGATAATGCGTTAGTTTAAAACTAATCTAGTTGATCTAAGATAGTCATCTTCACTAACAGAAGAACTGTAATGCGTAATATTAGAGTAAGACACAGTATACTATAAAAGGCATATGCACAAAAAGCAATGATTATGTAACAAATTGTTTGTTTTAATTTTATATTAAAATGATATAAATAATGATCGAAGGTTGTAAAATAAGCTGAATAATGATTTCGCAAAAAAAAAAAAAAAAATATATAAATGCCTAATGAATTACGTGTATTTGTGCTCAGCACAGCATAAACGCTACTCTAAGTCATCGGAAAATAAAGGTTTTTACTTTTAGTGGAAATAACAAAAAGGGATTGTGACGCATTATATTTGAAATAATTATTTTAAGATTTTTAGTAGTAATCAAAAAACTCTGTTATTGACAAGAGCTAATCATGCTATATAAATTATTTTTAATAATTCCTTAGTCATTTAACAAGAATTGTTGTACTAATGATTTTTAAATAAACAAGATTTGTCTAAAGTGTATTGTTATACTATTGATATCTTTGATGCATTATTTTACAAATTAAAATTACATAAACGATAAGTATTCAAAACAATTAAAAAAGTATACCTGTGAAAATAGTAAAAAACTACTTTAATATAACAATTTTAAGTATGTAACATATTTTTTAAATTTTAATTTACAAATTTTTACAGTACATCAAGTAGAAAAATTTTGTTTATAAGAACAAAATATTAGACTTTATGCAGTTAAAATATTCTAATCAGTAGGGAATCTCTTAGCTAAAAAAAAAACTTCATAAAATCACTAAAGTTTATAAAAGCTTTACAAATAGAATGGTAACAATTGTACATAATAAGTAAATAGTGCCAAAAAAATGTTAATAGCATAAATGCATTTAATTGTCGGAATTATTGTACAAACATAAGTATAAAGATAATCTTATATTAATTTAATACAAATGTGATAAAATTTATTCAAAAATCCGATTATTTACAGTATCTTCGTTATAGCTTTTATATTTGTTTTATGAGTATTAAAAGTAGATAATTTTTTTAATAAATGAATTTTTCGGAAACAAAGGAAAAAATATCGTCAATATAATAATATAACACTAAAGGTTAAACTTTGACCGCTAATATTCACAAAACGATTGGACTTAGCGAAAAATCATACGGGACCTTTTTTAAGGAACGTCGCAGTTACTAAAAAAATATTAATGTGTTATTATATTTCGTGAATAAGCCTGGGTTTTAAAAAATTCTAAAGTCACGAAAGAACTTTTTCCATGTTCCTATTCATTTAATACTTTTGACGTCGTGTAAAATGGGTTAACATTAATATAAAGAGCTGAAATTTAGCAGGAAATTTTTTTTTATTGATTGAGAAACGATTTAGGACTATCATGACATAAAATTTCGAAATTTTCCAAATAAGGACAACCCTAATAAACGTATACATATGTATCAATATTGACCATAATTAACAAAAAAAATCATTATTAGTTTTCAATTAGTAACAATTATTTTATGAATCAGTGAAATTATTTAATGTATCGACTATACTTGTTCAAAACATCTTAGTTTTTAGGAATAAAGAGCAATAGAAACAAGTCTGTGTTAATTTGATTTGGAAGCATTGGAATTGTTAAAAGATGACATGGATCCATGGAAATGCTTCTTAAACCTAAGTTTTCGTGGCGCATGGAAAAAACAACAGGTAGGCTGCAATGGGCTGTCAAAGCAGTTATTGTCTTAAGCAAATGAGCTAAAGTAGACAGTTGGAATCAAATATCATTTTTCATGGACTAAATTATAAAATTATATTGCACATACATAGCGGAGACCTGCCTATGGAACAGAAAAAATAGAAGGCAGATTAAAAATATGTAGTTAAGTTTAGATGCAAGACACGAGGATATATATGGAAACTAGAGGTGAGACGGGTGGGCATGGATTCGGGAATAAAAAACGAAAGAAAAAGGGAAAAATAGATTCAGATTTACGAATATCATTTTAGGTTTGAATACAAACAAACCAGGATGTACATAAGAAATAGAGGAAGCAATAGTTAGCCTAGAAAATGGCTTAAGAAGAAGGGAAAAAATTTACTTTTTGGAAATAATAAAAATGAGCAATAGTAGGTGCCTTTGTTTATGCCTTATCAAAGAATTAACGGACTTATTTAATAAAAATCATACAAAATTGACAAAGAAGTTGAAGTTGTAAATTAAAAAGTAGACGAAGGAATAACCTAGAATTTATAAAAAGGGAAGCAAAGGAAAACAAACGTGAGAAAATCAAAGATAATTTTACAAAAGAAAGGAAGACTTCTGTCAATTATAAAATACAGAAAAACTATGGTAATTGACAATTCTATCATCCGTTAAATGTAAAAGAAAAAGAAAAAAACGGAGAGAAAGAAATAAAGTGAAAAGAAAAATATATAAGTGACTTTGAAATTTTTTAAGTGATAGACTGTTGGCTTTATAAATGAAAGAAAAAAAAAATGTAAAGCACATATTGCTAAGTGAAGAGAAAAAAAAAAAAAAAAATATTTGTCAGAAATAAAGAATTCGAAGATAATGGAAAGATACGCAAGAGAAATATGATTCATGTAAATGTATAAGATGTTTATGTAGGTAAATAAGGCACTGCACGGTTAGGATTGAATGTTAAATTATATGTCATGCGTTATGAATTATAATAATATGTCCATATAAAAATAAATTCCAAAATGTTGTGGTACTTTCAATCAATCACATGTTATACTTTATTAAAAATATAATTAGTAGTGATGTAGGGGAACATAAATTTTTAATAGTTATAAAACGTAAAAAGGAAATGTAGAAGTGTATAAAAATATATATAGGAAATGAAGAAAAAATTAAATAACATATTTACATTTACAAGTATTAAGTAAGAAGTTCAAAATTATATCTTAGTATAAACTTATATCCACAATTGATTCTTAAATGTTCAAAAATAACGAAAAAAAGGGAACAGTTTCTGTAATAATTATAATTGCGCAAATATTATATACATGTAAATATGTATCAATATTAACCTAAAATAACAAAAAGAGTCCGTATCAGTTGTCAATAAGTAAAAATTATTTCATGAATCAGTGAAAACATTAAATTTATTGACTATATTTGTTTGAATTTTTGGCGAATTTTCATAAGATCACTTTGATTATCCATGTTTGTACGCACATGTGTATTAAAAAAAAAATTACTGTATTTGTTATTTAGACATAAGAGTAACAATATTGAAATGTATATACATACGCACATATATTTACTCGTGAAGCTGCGCCCTCTGCAAGCTCCGCGCGCCAATCCCCATACTTCAATATTGTTACTCATATGTCTGAATAACAAATACAAGAATTTATTTTAATAATATATGTATGTATATATATATATATATATATATATATATATATGTATTGTCCCTTTGCGCGCTTCTCGCTAATCCCTAGATTTTTCATGATAACTCTGGGATTATATAAGATAACCATTGATAGCATCCATCCATGCATGAAATAATTTATTTGAAGGTATATTTCTCTTCAAGCAGTTTGCAGGAAACTAAGTCAATAATTTTATAACTTTTCTTCCTTTTAAAATATATAACGTAAGTGAATGTTTAATTTCTAAAAAAATTCCTTTTTTCAACTTGCGATCTTGTGCACACCAGCCGTGTACCGTGTCAACTTAACTACTAGCTACCTCTATAAGTACGCTATACATCACTACCTGCTATATTTAAGTTTGTTACTCATTTTAATCAAAATATTAAATTACTGTTTATTCATGAATTTGATTAAATATTTGTTAATGTACATTAATTAACTATCAAACAATCAATTTATTATGTTTTTAAAAACTTTTATAATAGATTTTAGTTGCAGCTCTTTTATATATTTATCATTATGTCTTTTATTTGATCAATTTGCTGATTTTTAAATAAATAACTAATTATTTACTTATTTTTTACACTTTTTTCCTTATTTGTTTTCACAAAGTTTTACACATATAATCTTTTTCTGTCATTTGTTTATAAATACAAGATTCTATAGATGAATTATTTGACTTTTATTGCTTTTTATTATTTCAAAATTTGAGCTGGGATCATTACTCAACAAATTTTGGCAGAATCAGCGGCATTAAATTATCTAGGGGCGTAATCAGTCACATATAAATATATTCTGTGCCGAAAAAGTATAACTTGATATATTAGTTTCGACTATAAATATTTAATTTTCCTTAAGATATTCGGTTATAGTATAGTGGGTTATTCGGTTAAAAGAGCTAAAGATCCGTATTTATGTATTTGAACATTGTAATCAGGCGAGTTAATTTCTTGATTTTGATTAAAGTGCGTCGGTTTAACTTTATCCAAATTAATTATTGGACTAAAGTGTACGTGTCTCCTATCCAGTATCTGCTCTATCTGCGGTATTACTGCTAGTTTTTTTGTTTCCGCTGTTGTTTTTGGCTTTCCGCTGTACTATCACAAAGTTGGTCATTTTTAGATGTAGTAGTAGAACATTGTATTCAAAAAAATATTTCTATTCGACAAATACAGAGCTTACTTGCCCTAAAATCGAATACTTACTATAAAAAATTATCAAATAATAGCATATTTTTACCTTATTTTTACATTATTTTTGATCATGTTAAAAAACGTTTGGTAAAGCGTGGGGGGGGGGGGGGTATTATCTACGATCTACACAAATGACGTATACAATATAAGAAGATATCCATATATATACTAGTGGGGCTTCATCACCCTGCACGCTTTGCACACCAACACCCCACGCCAGAATACTATTGCATTTAGAAATAAGCGGTTGGTTATTTATACATTAATTATTTACAAAATTAAAAATAAGGTTTTTTTGGTTTACCTCTACCATCCTTGGATGAAGACGTAAGGGTTAAGTGGTGTGGCAGGGGGTAGGGTTTAATTCCAGACTTGTCTTGTGCAGTTCTTGACTAAAGTAAAAGATTTCTGGTGGCTATTGGTAAAATTTTTATGAAATAATGGCCATGTTTTTTATACAACAGGCATTTATACAATTATTTTATTTTTTTTCAATATTTTTCTGAATTTAATATTCTTATATAACTCTTCATTAATATAATCGTATATATGGCATTAGAAACATAGACATTTTTAGATTTTCTCAATTAATTTCTTTGTCTGATTACCAATTTTATTGCGTATAATAGCATATAGCTATACGTCCGTCCGCCCTTCCCTAGCTGAGGGCCCTCTCGGACAGGGGATTAGATGGTAGGCAAGGGGAAAGAAAGTCAGAAGAAGGAAGGGAGACTAGGTCCGACGCTCGAGAGAAGCAGACGTATCTGCTCTGGCTCGCGACTCACACTTTGCTCTTCCCTCGGTCTCTAATTAAATAAGAAACGATCAACCTTATTCGCTGTGCACTTATTTACCGATCACGATATTAAACGTAATCCTACGTAACAGTAATTTTGGTATCAGAAGTGGGATTGGTATCAGAAGTGGGATTGGTCGAGGAATTTTTTTTTTAATTTTTTTCTTTGGAAGCGCACACAGCGCAGGGTCACGAAACAAAAAGTGAGTGCAAGTGAAAGAAAAAAAAAAAGAAGAGCCACTTAAAATTAGAAGGCTGAAAAATTCATTAGGTGTAAAAAGACGGTAATAGTGAAAAACAAAAAGAAGTGAACACAGACTAAGGACCATGTGGAAACGAGTCAGCGAGGTAACCTTAGTACAACCAGGGTTGCAGCTTTATCATCAGCTCCCGAGAGCGGAGGAGTAGGAAAGAACATCCCGGAACACCCGTACAACGAAGCCAGAGGCGAGGATCGAGGAAAGGAATGCAGATCAGCGCACTCATATTTATAATCTGGACGGCAGCAACCTGGTAAGTGAAAATATATTGTTACGTTTTCCCCCCATGAACCCCGGGAATACATGACGAACAGGCACTTATAGAACAGACCGAGAAACAACTCCTTATACTTATCCTGTATGAAAAACGCATAAATACGTACGTTTATATTATTTATATATTAGTAGGCTTGCAGGATACGATAATCGGCTGCGCCGATAGTAATAAATAAAACAATCGAAGACTAACGCAGCGTCCCTAATTAGCAACAAGCGCAAAAAAAACCAATTTTGAAGTTATTTGATATAGAGCCCACGCATCAAAAAATTAAAAATAAAGTAAAGCAGAAAAATTCCGCTGCTCACAGCCCCGAATACTATTTAAGAAAAAAAGAGAAAGTTTAAGAAAACGCGGGTGGAACGGTAAGGTGACGCATAGCATAAATACGCAGCCACCACGAGAAAAACAAAAACAACAACATCATAAAAATAAGAACGAAGCGCGACATCCGACCTATACATCCAGGCATTATACTAAAAGGGGACACTGGGTAATAAAAGAGGTTAGCCGACAAAAGGAAACTCTTATCTTACAATTACAGGAAATGGCGACCGTAGGACAAAGCACTGACTCGTACGGACACAGCTCGGAAAAATTCTTGGCCGATGACGGAATTTGAACGCATCAAATAGGCGAAGCGGAAAACAGGGAACAAACACACTTGGAAATAACAGACGAAAATAACGCAAAATACATATTAGGACAGGACAACAGGACGACAACGGACGAAAGACATAAGAAGGCAGGAATATTTGTCAATAGAATACAGGGACTTTTCCCTTGGAAATAAAAAAACAAAGACCCCACAGCACTTGAAAACGAATATAACAGCGGCGTAACACACACACTTAGACAACTCATTGACCCCGATAACAGGAACCTAATAGGGATACTCTCAGACGATCAAACTCTCGAAGAAGAGGAGAAAGTATGGGCTGATATAACAAGCACACTGTCGAGGGAGAACATAAGAGATCTGCAATTGTTGATGATCAGGGCAACCGCACGGACGGCGTTTGAAACTAGACAACGGGTGACGAGAGACCTGGCGACCTCGGCACAAACAATACAAGACGGATTACCAAATAGGACCGAAATTATGACGCAGGGGAAAAATAGCCGCGATCCACGAGTAAGGACTGCAACACAATACAGAGAGAGGTTACGAGGGATACCGACTACTGCATCACATAGAGAGGTCAGATTTGACGAGGCATCAATAACACAAAACGGATACAACAGGGACTTATACTATGAGAGTGAAGACGAGGACGAATACTTAAAGATACTACATGACAATAGGCACTTGAGACCGACAGCCCCACTGCACCCCCAATCCCAAGAAAGCAATAACCAAGAGAGAGAGAGAGCATGATTCTACCCGGCAACATAACGCATACAACACGGCCCACTCCCCCTCCCCGAATGCGTGGCCGGTCGCAAGACCACAGCAGAGTGCACTAACATCACTTAGACATTTATCAGGAATGATACCTCTGTTTAACGGAGATCCGATAAAACTACCACTTTTTAAACAAATGGTGAGAACAGTGGGTGATAGCATAGGTCAAAAACCATACAATTAGGGTACAGGAATCACAGAATAGGATAATAATGACGTACGATGCAAACCCAGACTTGACAAAGGAGGGAAAGCACAGAAATGAAATGAATATGAAAAAAAAAAACAATAAAAAAACTAATGAATGGACTACGTCACCCGCTCGATTGCAAAGTAGTGAGCACCAACCTGAGATCACTGCGAGAGGCCTCTGTAATGGCACAGAGAATTAAAAGCGAGTACAGACTCCGCGATCTGGTGCATCCGAGAAACAGGGCATAAGTACAACTTGCAGAAAGCGTGCCGCTCGCTGGAAACGACGAATGGACGTACCCCTTGGCAACCGGGACAATGGAATAGGATAACCACTTAATAAATGATATAATATGTCTATACTGTAACAGACACAGTACACACCCAACAAGGGACTGCTACAAGTTGCTATCAGATGCGAGAAACGGCAAAATGAACACCTTAGACGAAATATCACAAATAACACAGGCCTATGCCCAAGCAGCACCATAGGACGGCTGCATATACTGCGGTCTCAGGAATCACAACGTTAAACAGTGCCGAAATCTCCAGAATGATATAGGAAAAGATCAAGACACCAAGGCGCAGAGAAGAAACGGAGAAGCCGGGCGCTCACGCTATTACAACTACATAGGGGTTAGCTCGATACAGCAAAATTACACAAACGGACTAGATAATAATTATAATTATAACTACGGAACATACAACAGAAGCGATGGTAGACAAAACGGGAACTATAATAGATATCAGGGATACAGCCGAGACTACGGGGGGACCATCAACTATAACACCACGTATAGGGGCAACAATACACTAAATAGAAACAACGTTTATTCAAGAAACTATGGAAACAACTATAATAGCGGTTACAACGCGAATAACACTAACGACTACGGCAATCAACGAAAACACAACTAAGATGGAAACCCGCTGTATTACAGAGAAGGGCTCAAAAATAGAGGGAGCGACCCTCGCCCGCAGCATTTAAACTTCCAGGACGCTCGTCGTGCTCCCTAAGCGTCGAGCGAGTCCCGGAAGTCGAGAAAGAGAGAGAAAAAACTCTGCAGAGAGAGAATAGAGCGGCTGAAGGAGACCAGCAGCAACCAGCGGGGTCATATAATGCGAGCATCGGAGGAAAATGTGTCGAAAATCAGGACATGAAAGAGTCAAAAAAGGAGAACGAAGAAGAAATGTCACTAAAAGTAGACTCCGCGAGGAGCTCCAAAATAGCTGCAAATAGAAATTATAAGAATCTTATTGATTTACAACCTATTACTAACAACCCAGGGTTCAAAAAGAGAGCGTGCAATGAAGAGACCAATAAGCCGCTCCAAAAAGTGAAAATGAATACGTCTCGGGTAGGACAAACGCCACTCTTAGTATGCCTAGAGAGCCCACAACTAAGAAACGAAAGCGCGGTATTTTACGTGGATACAGGGGCCAAAGTATCAATTCTAGAAATGAGTAGCCTCAAAGAAGGCTTATATATAAATTATAATGAAAGAGCGTGCTTTTATTTTTTTCCAAGAATACGAGGAAAAAATAGTATACACTTTCAAACGACACCGGAACTTACGATTTAACAACATTTCGTAGGTAAAGAGGGTAAACAATTCAAACATATATATGTATATATATATATATATATATATATCTCGAGAAAGAACAGTATCAAGCACTATTTGAGAAAAACATAAATGAAATCTCACCACCAATCAACGAGTCGAGCGGTGATGAAAATAAGCATGATCACGGAAAGGAGGATGATACGAATAGTAGCAGCAGTCCCGAGTACAATGCAGATAACAACAACCAATCGAACAGTGAAATCAACATGGATTCAGAGGGGGAAATTAAAGATCATAGAGGAATAGAAAGGGATACGGACTACGCAGATAAGACGGCAGCAAAAGTACAGGAAAAGCATTCGCTCCCCCACCACCGTCGGACCATAAAGGGGTGTCTGACCCGTCGCCATCAGAAAACAATGGGAAGAATACACCCGAGGAACGCAGGTCACCTGCACCGGAACCCCCACTGCCACGAGGGCTGCTATCATCACACAACTCACACAGCTCGTCCGATTCATCGCCAGAGAGTGACAGAGAACGAGGCAATGACCTTAATAAGGCCTTCGTAGAATCGGACAATGAAAAAGAGCACCATAGTAGTAAGGAAATGATAAATGCAAGCGCTCTGGCAAAATACAGAGTATACAGAACGAGGCTTCCTCAAAAACTACCACCATGAGGGCGAGGGATAATGAGGACCCATCCCTACTCCAAAAAGTAAAAAAAGTTGAGTACCACCCATCCAGATATTTGGATCAATCAATTTTTTGCACAATATAGGATAGCGTCCCTGATACCGAGACCATCGATGCACTTTATGA
The DNA here is from genome assembly GCA_030522625.1 of Copidosoma aretas. NCBI lineage: Eukaryota > Metazoa > Arthropoda > Insecta > Hymenoptera > Encyrtidae > Copidosoma > Copidosoma aretas. Next base: position 12,685 of record JAPYYV010007428.1, on the reverse strand, counting down.
ACGCGGCTATATAAACCCAATAGCATTAAACAACGAAACGAAAGCGGTTGGAAACGTTATGCTATCGAAAATCAGGAGGGTACACGTAATACGCATGTACGTGAAAAGACACTTTGACTACCCCGCACTGGAATCCGATAGTAAAAAATGTTTGGTGGCTCTGAGAGCGCTAATTGCGGTAAATAAAATAAAAATCATAGGGATAGTTAGAGACCTAGCGATTTTAAACATAAGTTAGTGGCAATACTTGGTGGAACAAACGGAAGAAATTTTTAAAGACCTCAGAGTATCAGCCACACTATACACAAACACACTCATAGTACCGCAGGCTGACCAACGATATAAGGTCGTAAAAGAATACCACAAGTGGGCAGTCAGTGGACACAGAGGAATGAACAAGACTTACAATAGGATTGCATAAGATTTCTATTGGAGAAATATGCGACTGGACGTAAGGCAATTAGTGCTTGGTTGTAAATCTTGTCAAACCAAGAAACTTATTCGGGTAAAAACGAAACAGGCCAAGCTAATCACGGACACTCCAAATAGGCCCTTTGAAAAAATATCCATCGATTTCTACGGACCTGTGAATAAACCCTTGGACCACGAAAACAAACATATACTGACTATTCAAGACTGGCTGACAAAATACATCGTCCTCGCACCTGTACAGAGAGCAACGGCCAAAGAAACAATTATAGCGCTCACGAACAAGTTTATATCATACTTCGGCGCACCAGAGAAGCTATTGTCAGACAGAGGAACACACTTTATGAATAAATCAATGGAGGAGTTTGCTAGACTGTTTAAAATCGACAAAAATGGATGCACATAATTTCATCCGCAAAGTAACGGCGCTATCTAGAGAATGCACCATGTGAGTATCTAAAAGCGTACATCGACAAAAATGACAAATGGGATGACCTTTTACCCTTATGTGCCCTCGCATATAATACGTCAGAGCATGAGAGTACGGAATACACGCCCTACGAACTACTGTTCGGACAGAGAGCCCGCATACCATCGAGCTTCAGACGTCAGCGAGAAGAATTAGCGTATGACAAATATGTCGAACAAATCGCCGAGTCCCTAACGGAAATGCGTACCATGGAAGCTATGAAACAAGTGAAAGCTAAATTCCGTTCCAAATACTATTATGATAAAAAATTAAATACCATGTTCTTTATGGAAGGAGAGTCCGTGTTTGTCCTCAAAGAACCATCGAAAGGTAAATACGACGCACAATACAAAGGGCCGTACGAAATAACAATGCTTGACTATGCCAGGAAAAATAAGAGTTGCAAGACGAAAACACACAGGGGATAAAAAGACGATACGGGACGGATACAAAAAAAAAAATTTTCACACTAAATAATCAAAAATAGCAAACAAACGATGGGACCACGCGTTACTACACTTCTTTTATCAGCGTCAGAACACACGTAAGCACGAAAATACGAGTACAACATACGACAGAGACTTAAAACGAATTGTGGAATTCCCTTTTTTTTCAATTTTTCGCAGCCCTGGAACGAGCCACGAAAAATACACACGAACCCTATTGTTAATAACATTTAACGAAAAAAACGTAGTATAAACCTAGAGTTCCACAATAAATTTAATTCTTATTCGGGTGCATTGGGAAATAGAAGGAGAAAGAGGAAGTGATGAAAATTTTTTTTTCTAATAACAGCACAATGGCTGTACACCCAACATGCGGGATATGTTAATTATTAAACGGTCAATGAGTTTATATTTGGCAACCCTTAAATTGTTTGTTAGTTTACATAACCATCTCTTGCATGAAATAATAGCAAGGAGGCGAGGCATGAATGGAAAAAAAAAAAAAAGTTAAAAGACACAATAATAGAATGAAAACAAAAATCTAGTGATAATACCGCAACAAAATATTAATCATAACATACATATTACTGTAACTACGATAACGGCATTAAAAACGTAAAAACATCATGTAACTTACACATGCAAAAAAAATATAGGAAAAATAAGGTGTTGTTATGAAAAAAAAAAAAAAAAAAAGAGAAAAGAAAAAAAAAATAATTAATAAAAATAAAATAACAAATACAAATGTAATAAATGTATTTCAAAGAAACTGTCAAAGGTGAAAATTAAGATTACAAAATAATATTAATCACTACCATTAACAATTATTACGTTGGATAATAACGATATTTACACCTAGAAATTATTTTCATCAACCATGCACTCAATTACAGTCCCTTCATTACCATCCTTACAAACAATCCTTGTTTTATTACCCTCAGAAGGAAAAAATTAAAGAAAGAAGAAGAAGAGGTTCACCATCGTTCAACCTAGAAGACCAGCAATCTTTTCGCTAATCTAGAGAAAAGAGCCGACTCTAGTCCAGCAAAACCAGATTCTATAATTATCGATCGACATACTCACGGGAAGTTCTGAAAAAAAAAAAAAGGTTCGATCGAAGTTCCAAACGAGATAAAGTACAAAAAAAAAATGTGGAAACAAGAACACACATCAGACGTACACACACGAAGGGGAAAAATACTGTTAAAAGAAGTAATACCTGAGTATGTCTCATGAACGCAGTCAGAACGCCCTAAACAGATGCACCGGGGTACGATCACGAAAGGCTCACAGCAGTCATGAAGCGATACACGGTTGAAAGCAATCGATCAACTTTACGACCAGAGCAGCGAACTCCATCAAGATGCTGTTGAACGAGAGAATCAGCCCCGCAGAAGGAAAAAGTTTAATAGAAATCTTCTTCAGATAATACCAAACCTCTATCAACTACAAACAAAATACAACGGACCTATTAAAAAGAAAAAATTCATCTTCTAACGCCCACACAGTCTTATACGAATTCTTTCTTCAAAAAAAAAAAAAAAAAAAAAAAAAAAAAACAACAAAAAAAAAAAAAAAAAAAAAAAAAAAAAAAAAAAAAAAAAAAAAAAAAAAAAAAACCCTAGAATAACTATGAGTATCGTAAATGTACACTGGGCATATTATATGAGAGATGATCACTCACGCAATCAACACATCCTCTAACATCCACTAAAATCAACCATTTAAATACCGACATAGCATATAGGAAAAATTGTATCAATAATAATGAAATAACAAAAAAATTAATTGGAAAAAAAACCATTCATAAATAAACAAAGGGTTGAAATAAATTAAGCTTAGCTAAGAATATTATGTAAGAGGGAATGCCAAATCAAATTACCGTAGAAAAAAAAAATTATTTAACGATATCAAGATACATATTGTTGCACCGCCGGCATGCTAGGTGCAAAAGATAGTAGCTACTTTAAGCGCCTTTTCTTTCTCCATACTCGCGAAAATAAAAGTGCCGCTTCCAGGGGGGCCCCTCCCTATTGATATGTTATAGATTGTTCACAGGTAACAGTCGGCACGGACATAGCTAAACCCACGATAAAGGGCGGCCGAAAATAGCATCACGCTGGGACCGATCGTCATCCAAACGCAGGTTCACCAGCCCGGCAATAAATCTCGGGAGCAGAGGGTCACTGAACGGAGGCCAACAGTTTGACGGCGAAAAGCCATGAACAAGAATTTGATGTCTCTTGAACGTAGTATAGCCTTACAACGACACCGTCGTTTAGAATAAAAATAATAATAAGGATAACAATATCATTAATAATAACAATTAACTATCTAACATACCAATTAAGACCTATAGTTGCGTGACGATATTAACAAAAAAAAAACCTAGTGAGATAGGTCGGACGTAGTAATGCCTTAGCCACTAACACCATTGACAATAATTGTAATATGTATATACTGTGTAACCTCATACATACATTAGTTGGAAAAGGGCGCATAGGTGGGTACATGAATCTTAAGAAATTTAATGCTACAACGTTACTTATACTAATCAATTATTATTTGATGCATACTACTAACCGGATTATGATAGTACACTTAGAGAATGAGCGTATACATACAAGAAAATTTGTCTAATAATATAAAGGGGAAAACACCCTATAAAAAATTATAACACAACCTTAATTCATACGCTTATTGTTATAAATATTATAAAAGAGGAAAAAGCGCTACACATACAAAAAAAATGTATACACGATACAGACAGCATGGATATAACCCTTTGGGGAAGCAAGGATCAGCAGAAGAAGACTACCTCGTTGCTTCTTAATGGGAAAATGCGTAGAACACAAACAACAGCACCCAAACATTACTCGAGCACCCACCCTCAACATACATAAAAATCGCCGTCGAGGACGACGCCGTCACAGCCTGGAACGTGTAACGTACGATAACATATAGCTATACGTCCGTCCGCCCTTCCCTAGCCGAGGGCCCTCTTGGACGGGGCAGTCCATGGTAGGCAAGGGGAGAGGGAGTCAGGAGAAGGAAGGAGGACTAGATCCGACGCTCGAGAGAAGCAGACGTATCCGCTTCGATTCGCGACTCACACTTGGCTCTTCCCTCGGTCTCTAATTAAATAGAGAACTATTAACCTCACTCACTGTGCACTTATTTCCTGATCACCATAACGAACGTAATCCCACGTAACACAATATACTAATATTCACAATTATTTAGACTAATAGAAAATAGAGTCATTTTTGAGTATGAACTTAATCTATTAAAGCTTTGACCTTTTGACTTGTTGATAGTCATAGAAGAAGCTAATTGCAAGGAAAATCGGTTTCTATATAAATCAAAAGGTAAATAGGATTAAGTCCTGGTGTTTAATGCTATTTTTGGAATGACTTGTCCACCATTAAATTTCTCACCTGTAATAACTTCAGCTTCAGGGTTATACTTAGTAAATTAGCACAACAACGCTATTTATTTTCAAATTCATTAATAAATAAATAGATTAGTTAATAATGACCAAAAAAATCAAGAAGAGTGGAACGACCGAACCAACCGAATAGAGTAATAGTAGAATAAAAATTTAATGCTTCTAAATTTACGACTATTGTGCAAACATTTTTAGTCTCATAAGCCAAGAAAAGTTTTAGAGATCTTAGTCAGGGTAATCTTTAGTCTAGCATTCTATTGTCAAGTACTTAATGTTCGAGCTTTGATTGGTTCTTCTAAAAGTGAAACTATTTGTCATTTACTTTACGAGTATATTATGTACAAGCTATAATTTTTGGCGAACAACAACCAGAGAATATAGTACACTTAAATTTGACTGTGTATCTCGGCGAACAACAACGAGAGAGCACAGAGCGAATTTTTACTTTACCACTCTTTTCTGTGAAATTGCCTTTATGTTTGGAACTCATCAGTATGTTGGTCAAGCCGTCTGAGGGCTGAGTCCTGGTCAATCGGAACTTCCTTCTCAGAAATCTTGTATTTAATTTAATCAATCTGATTTATTTATTTCCCCTTTTCTAGCTGTCACCCCTCTAATACCTCTTATTTCCTCAGATGCAACTGTATATCTAAAATAATACCTGTATGTACTTTATTAGCAGTTTGCTATTCTCGGCGAACAGCAACCAGAGAATTCAGTGCTTGTAGATTAGACTGTTTGTCTCGGCGAAGAACAACCAGAGACTACAGAATATCTTATTTTAAGATAGCTACTATTCTTGGTGAACAATATTATCATGCATGTTCATGCATAATAATATATGTAAATTAGGATAAAGATTAAGGTAATTAAATTCGGTACGATCCAACACACATGATATACATGCGTACAGATACAACAAACTACAACGCTTCACGGAATATACGCCTGCCATGGCTACACAATGAGATATGCTTAAACATCGAGAGACATGTCACGCACATTACGTAAGTAAGCTGGATGATTTGATACATGGCAGCAGGAATTTTTCCTTGCGTATTTTTTCACTCTCTTCCTCTCTTTTTATGCTGCTAACTTAAGCTAGATATTGAATACTGTACTGCGCAGTTGTTGTAGAAAGTATTATTATAGAAATAGCATGTAGTGTATTTAAATAAATGCGAGTACACATTGAATAATGCTAGTTGGTTCTGGTTAAGTAAGTTATGATTCTTATTGTTGGTACATTGCTTAGGAGAGCAAGGAATAATGAAGCTCTTCTTACGAACGCAAGTTGAGACGATGGAAGAATTATATGGCATTTATACGAGTTCTTTTTTGAGTTTTCAAATAGGTAAAAGTTTGTGGATTGAAATATAAAATTGGTAAAATTAGAATAGAATAAAGTTAAAATATATTAATTAGGTTTCCATCCGAATAAATTGGTATGTTAATCGGAATATGTAATAAAGGTACTGCTTTCTCTGGTTGTTGTTCACCAAGAATAGTAGCTATCTTAAAATAAGATATTCTGTAGTCTCTGGTTGTTGTTCGCCGAGAATAGCAAACTGCTAATAAAGTACATACAGGTATCATTTTAGATATACAGTTTCTTCTAAGGAAATAAGAGTTATTAGAGAGGTGACAGCTAGAAAAGGGGAAATAAATAAATCAGATTGATAAAATTAAATACAAGATTTCTGAGAAGGAAGTATCGATCGACCAGGGCTCAGCCCTCAGACGGCTTGACCAACATACTGATGAGTTCCAAACATAAAGGCAATTTCACAGGAAAGAGTGGTAAAGTAAAAATTCGCTTCGTGCTCTCTCGTTGTTGTTCACCGAGACACACAGTCAAATTTAAGTGTACTATATTCTCTGGTTGTTGTTCGCCAAAAATTATAGCTTGTACACAATATACAGCAAATGAAAAATGGTTTCACTTTCAGAAGAAACAATCAAAGCTGGAACATTAAGTACTTGACAATATAATGCTAGACTAAAGAATGATTGCAAGTAAAGGCAGCTAGATAAAACAGTTAAAAAATAGTATTTGCAGTACAAACAGTATTAAAGATAGACTAGAAGTTATGAAATTTAAAACTGGAAATACTAACTCAGAAAAACGAAGAACAATAAGACAGGGAATTAAGTATACAATGGACAAGTAAGAAAATAAAAGGAGAATTAGAATTTGCCAAATGTTAATAGTTTAAATAAAAACCAATACATAAAAGCAAGGGATAGTTAGACAGTAAATAAAAATTTATTTGGTAGAATAATTTTAGAAGAAGAATTTTAATAAAATTTTAATAAATTCAACTCTTAAATATTATTCACATTGAAGTTATAAATCAAGACCATGTGACCATGCGTGATTGTACATTAATATGAAGATTGAGTGTTCATTATTTTATGTATTGCTTAAATTTTAGTTGTATATTTCAAGTTTAATGTATGTAATTAATGATAAAGTACTACCAAGCCAACAGTTGACGTGGAGAAGTTAGAAAAATACAAAGTTAGAATGAAAAATGTAGTTAATAAAATTCACTATATTATAATTCTGAAGTAGTTTACATCCGTTATCCAAATAAACTCGTTCGTAAAATTAAATATTGAAAAATAGCAAGGAGTTATACTCAGTTGGAATGGGAAGAAAATTATATAAGATTATTAGATGCAAGTTGGATGGAATAGTTAGAACGTAAAATAAAATGCTGTTTGTCAATGAACTTATGATATCGAAGCCAAAGACACTTTCTTCCAAGCGACTGTTGATAACTTATAAATCATTGGAGATGCCTAATGCTGGAAAAGATAAAGCTAGATGATGGTAGAGATAAAGGTCAAGGTCATGGTCATAGTACAATTTCTCGTAACTCAAACAAAATAAGAAGCTGGACGACAAAGGTGACTCTATGGCTTTAACTGGAATGATAAGTTAGAACGATTTACTTGACAAAGTTCATTGGTGACTCAGGTGCCACGAAGCAAATGACAAAATATTGACTGGTTTTAAATTGTCAAATGAAATAAATTATTTTAATATAATTTTGGTAAACAATGACAATTCGACAATATTAAGATCGGAGGGAGCTGGAAAGGTTAGCGGATATGAAACTAATGATGAATTGCTTAAACTGAAATTCTGTAATACAGGCTAGATTGTCATTAAAAAATGCAGTATCTTTGATACAATTTTGTTGAGATAGTTGAACCTATAAAGATGATAAAAGAATTAAAGTCTTTGATCTGTTGTCAAATACAAAATCGTTAACAATATTTTTTTTGCATTGTCGAGTTAGAAAAGGAAAGGTTTGATGAAATGATTAAATATTCATATTAAACATCCTTCTAACATGGCAACTGGAAAACATAGAAATATGTCTGTTGATAAATTAATGAATAAGAAAAGTAAAAGAGTTAGAAGCTAGGAAGGAAACTGAATTAAACAAATCATAGATGTATGACATAAAGCAATCGAATGATTGAGCACTTACCGAAAATCAAAATCTTACGAGCCCAGCTCTAAGTACTCAGACCTTTGTGGAAATTTGAATGATAGGGAAAATGAATAATGCAAATGATTCCGGTTGTAGAATCACAGGAAGTTGAATAGATGCAAAACCTTACAAGATTTTCAGTTTTATAAATCAATTATGGATTAAGAAGTTTTTGAAGTTAGATAGAAATTACGAAGGTATCTATTTAAAATCAGATGAAAATAAATTTTGTCAGAGCACGCTTGTGCGTCTTAACGAAAAGTTAGTTTTTAAAGATAGATATAATAAAACAATATCAATGATTCACTAATTTATTATATAAAAATATGGAAGTATTTTGGTTTATTAAACATGAGAAATACATCGAAAAACTAATTCTGGAAACGGAGCAAGAAAAAGTAAAGAAAGCTAGACTAAGAAAGATAGCGAAAAGTTACTGTAGTTAGAAAATGCGAATCGATCGGATGGAAATTCGCTAGAAAGGAAAAAAAAACAGTATTGCTGACAAATACCCAAGCAGACGCATTACCTATAAAGAAGCCATATGTTCTAAGATAGACTGGAGTGAAAAAAGGTCTATAAAGCCAAGCTTGATCAATGAGTGGAAATATTAAGCTCAAACCGTAATTATAAATTTGTAAAGATAGAAATTACTCACAACATAGTAAAAATACTTGCCTGTCTCGAAAATGCAAATCATTAGATTTGCATGGGCCATAATAAATAAGTTTGACTTGAATGCTTGCCAGCTAGACAAATTTGAAAAATCTCCATTGAAGTGCTAGAAGAGTACAATAGTTCTGCAGAACCAAAGGAAGATAGAGGAGAATCTAGAAAGAGAATTAACAGTTAGATTTTAGTATACGGCAGGCAAAGTGATATGTATAGAGAGTTGGTGGGATCTCTCCTGTACTTGGCCAACATGGTTCGTCCTGACATAGCATACGCTATTAATAACTTCGATAGATATCAAGTCGGTCACAGTAAGAAAGTTGATGGCTGAATAAGTATGCAGATAAAACATACAAAAGATCTGGGTATCAAGTAAGAAGAATAGTTAGATGACTCACTAAAGTTTTTTCTTATGCTGGATCTGCTGATTGAAAATGTCCATGGAAAACTAGTGAGTGTCTAATAAAATTATTCGGTTATAAATTTTTTTGGTGGACACACAAGTAATATTATGTGGCCTTGTGAACGTGTCAGGCAGAGCATATCACTATGAGCAATGCCTGCCATCTCTTTAGAAGTCCTTAAGTATGCAACAGTAGAGCAGCTATAGTTAGGAGTCAAGTTAGTAAAAAACATAATGAATATCTAGAAATGTGATATTGGAAAGTGTGTAGCTAGAAACTTAATTAAAATGAGATGGATTAAGTCATAGGAGCAGATCATTAAAGTAATGATCAAACTTCTGACCTTTAAGATTAATGCTAGATTGATAAATATGATTAAAAATAATTTGGATTCTGCTCACAGGAATGAGCAATAAGGTCGACCAGTGCAGGCTTCTAAGGGAGGGAGTGTCAAGTATGGCTTGGTTTGCCTGCTCTGCAAGCGCTTCGTGGTGGCAGTAGCATCTTACGCAATGAACGAGTCTGTGCAAGCGAGAAGGAAGAGCTGCGTAGCGGTGCGCCTTTTACTTCCCCTCCTTTACTTCTCCTTCGTCTGCCCGCCCGCACGGTTGTGCTCTTTGAGCAAACAAGCCTTGCGTATTTAGTTACATACGATACATATTTGGTTTTACAGTTAGTTATCGTTATTAAATATACTAAAGTGTTTGTGAAGTATTACATAAGCAAACGTTAGAATGCACAGCTGAAAAGATTAAGCTAGATAAATAAGTTCAGTGTTATAAATATCTAAGTGTGAGTAATAAAGTGATTATATATTATTGTGTTTAATATAATATAAAGTGTACTAAAAATTATTTGCCTGAAGCACGCTCCTATCCCACGGCATAGCCTTAAATGAAATTTGTATCTCAGCAATAGTTAATTTCGCTATATAAATGTATATGTTTACTAGGGTTGTCCTTAATTGGAGAATTTCGAAATTCTATATCATGATAGTCCCAAATCATTACTAAATGTATACACAAAAATTTCTGATAAATTTTAGCTCTTAATATTTATATTAATCCGTTACTAACGACGGCCGAAGTTTTAAATGGAGATCAACATTGAAAGAGTTCTTTTGTGTTTTTAGAATTCAATACCTTGGCCTATTAACGAAATGTTATAACACATAGATATTCTTGCAGGACCTTCGACGTTCTTCAAAAAAGGTCTGTTATGATTTTTCGCTATGTCCACTCGTTTTGTGGTTACTGGAGGTCAAAGTTTAACCTTAAGTGTGATATGGTGACATATACGATTTCATTACAAGTTTTTCGTGATTTTATCTTTTTCAAAAAATTACTATTTACTGTAAATACTCATAGAACAACAATAAACGCTATCACTAACATACTAAAAATATTCGGATTTTTGAATGAATATCATCACATCTATATTACACTAATGTAAGATTGTCTTCATACTTATATTGGTACAATAATTCCGCCAATTTATTGCATTTATGCTCATTTCATTTTTTTGGCACTATTTACTCATTTTATACAATTATTACCATTCAATTTAAAAGCTTCTATAAATTCGAGCGATTTTATGATATTTTTTCAGCTGAAGAGACTCCCTACCATTAAAAATATTTTGACTGCATAAAGTATAATATTTTGTTATTATAAAAAAAAAATTTCTACTCAATGTATAGTAAAAATTTGTAAATTATATTTTGAAAAATTTATTATGACTTAAAATTTGTTATATTAAAGTAGTTTTGTAATATTTTTACTGGTATGCTTTTGTAATTGTTTTGAATACTCATAGTGAATGTAATATTAATTTACAAAATAATGTATTAAAGATATATACAGTATAACATTAAACTTTAGACAAATTTCATGTTTTAAAATGGTATTTATACAACATTTTTTTTTAAATAACTAAGAAATTATGAAAAAATTCAAATAGCATGATTAGTATCTGTCAAAAAACAATGTTTTTTTTTGTTTATTTTTAAAAATCTTAATATAAATAGTATAAATAAAATGCATCACATTCCCTTTTTCTTCTTTCTACTGAAAGTGAATACCTTTCTTACCGATGACTCATAGTAGCGTTCATGCTGTGCTGAAAACCAATACACTTAATTAGTTAAGACTTTATATATCATGTTTCCTTTTAAGGAATCATTTTTCAGTTCATCTTACAACCTCCGGTCATGATTGATGTATTTTCAACAGAAAATTCAAACAAACAATTTTCCGTTCAACCATTGCTTTCCGTGCATATGCCGCTTGTAGTATACTGTGGCTTACACTAATATTAAGCATGATCGTTATTCTGTTAGTAAAGATGACTATCTAATATAAACCAGATAATTTTGAAAATAACTGATTATCGATCAATCAACAACAACATGAGCTGAGTCAAATCACTCATTATAACTACGAACTTTGTACGACTAAGAACACAGCTACTTATGTTCTTCTTACCAGGTGTCCATACTTATTGTTATGTCTTATATATGATTATATAGAGACCAAGGTTTGCTAGTACATGCACATCAACCAATCATCAGCTTGCCCTGCTTCTTTCCATATTATATATTCAAAAAATAAATAGGGCAATTGAGTAAAATTGCAAATATAAATATTAAATAATTCACACGTAAAAATTGATACAATATTGCGAAAAATATGACAGGTCTGCCATTGTCTCTTACAAAAGCTGCTATAACAGACACCTTATATTTTTTACATCATGTGATGTACCGTGTACATTTTTGACTCAACCAGCAACATAGAAACGTTTTAATAGCCGCCATAATTTACTCTAATAGCATTCAACTAGTTTTAGGATCAGTGTCAATTCCTCTTATAATTATGATCTTAAAACATGTAGAAGGGAGAAATCGGAATGAAACCAAATTATTAGTTTATATGCATAAACTTATAATTAAGTTGTGTATGTGTGTGTATTGTGGAATATGTTATGAGGTGATGAGGGGACCTGTGGGAAGCCAGGAGGGAGCTAAGGGGTAGTGGAAAGAAGCAGAAGGGAGCTAACCCAAAAAAATTGGGTTTAAAATCACGTAAAAATGAACGAATAACCACGTAATTTGAGGACGTGCTGTGGGAAGCGAGGTGGGATCTGAGGACAAGCAGGGGGGAGCGGGGGGGCTGGATCTCACTTTTGTTTGTACAACCATCTCATACATAGGAATATATATATTAGAGTGTCTCAAAAAAACCGACTATTTTTTTTTTTTTAAGGAACATTGAAAAACCGTCAGAGTATCCCAAAAAACAGACCCTGTGAAA
>JAPYYV010007427.1:0-13421 GCA_030522625.1 Copidosoma aretas | reverse complement strand
GGATGGTGTTTATAGTCCCCTAGCTCCTTATTGCATGTTTTCTGATGTTGTTAAGTTACTGACTTTATTTTATAATTCGCTTGTCTCTGTCACTATTATATCTGTTTGATTGGCCAGACGTTTTGCTAGGTTATGTATTCCGTCAGAGTTTGCACTAACTGCGTGGTCGAGGTATTTCTCGTCTTCTTTTTTTAGGGTTCCGAACGAATATTTACTAATTCTTCCAATGGTAGGTATTATTGCCCTTCATTGTCCGTTTGTTTCCTTACCGGTTTAAAGTTTAATCGCCTTTTGCGCTTCTTTCTCAGTTGCGATTGTCCTCTCGCGCAATTATTTTAATTCGTCTCTCCTTAAAACTCCGTTCAAATTCAGGTCACGTTCCCGTAGTCTGTCAATCAAGTTGCGTATTTCTTCTCTTACTATCGTGAAGGAGGACATATCTTTTCTTTTCATCGTCTTTCAGGTTTTACTCGTCGTCGCGGTTACTGCAATTTTTCTGCTATCAGTCCCGGGTAATCGTTCAGTGACCGCACGCTCCATTTCTTTGCCTCTGGTATTTCAATCTGGCCTTTGTAAGAAATAACTGTCTATTATTTTTGTTTGGGTGTGTTGGAAAAAAAATTTTTTGTATCCGTACCGTATCATGCTTTCTTTTCTGTGTGTCTTCGTCTTAGAGCTCTTACGCCTCCATTATTCATGTGTTTCCATCTGGAGTCGAAGCCTTTAGTACGCATGTCTTTTTTATTTTATCGACGTATACCACTCTTATTTCTCGATAAACACGGTCTCTCCTTCCATAAAGAACTGAGTATTAAATATTATGTCATAAAACTATTTGGAACGGAATCTAGCTTTGTACTTATTTCATGGCTGCTATAGTACGAATTTTCGTTAGAGACTCGGTGATTTGTTGGACATATTTGTCATACGTTGAGTCCTCTCGTTGACATTTGAAGCTCTATGGTATGCGGGCTCTCTGTCTGAAAAGTGGTTCGTAGGGCGTGTCTCCCGTACCCGCATGCTCTGACGAATTATGTGCAAGGGTACATATGGGTAAAAGGTCATCCTGTTCGTCATTTTTGTCGATATACGCTTTTAGATACTCACAGAGTACGCGGTGCATTCTCTTGATAGCGCTGTTACTTTGAGGATGAAATGATGTGCTTCTCATTGTGTCAAACTTTAACAATCTAGCGGACTCTTCCTTTGATTTATTCATAAAGTGTGCTTCTCTGTCTGATAATAGTTTCTCTGGTGCGCAGAATAGGCTATAAATTTGTTCGTAAGAGTGCTGATTATTTCTCTAGCCGTTGCTCTCTGTGCAGTTGCGAAAACGATATATTTTATTAGCCAGTCTTGAATAGTCAGTATATGGGTGTTTTCGTGGTTCAAGGGTTTATTTATCAACAAATCCGTAGAAATCGATGGATATTTTTTCAAAGGGCCTATTTGGAGCGTCTGTGATTATGGCTTGTTTCGTTTTTACCTGAGCGAGTTTCTTGGTTTAACAAGATTTACAGTAAAGCACGAATTACCTTATGCTGGTCCCATATTTCTCAAATTTATAACTTGTGCGATACTATTGTTAGTCTTGTTTATTTCTCCGTTTCCACCGACTGCAGAATCGTGGTACTCTTTTGAGTTTATATCGTTGGTCAGCAGACAGTACAATGCGTGTATTTGTGTGTAGTGTGGCTGCTACTTTTAGGTCTTTGAGATTTCTTTCTTTTGCTCCACCAAGTATTTTCACTAACGTATCTTTAAAATCGCTAGGTTTCTTACTATTCCGATGATTTTTATTTTATATACCATGAGTAGTACTTTTAGAGACACCAAACATTTTTTTATATCGGATTTCATTACGGTGCCGTCAAAGTGTTTTTTACGTGCATACGTATTACGTGTACCTTTCTGACTTTCGATAAAATTACGTTTGCGTCCGCTTTCGTTTTGTTGTATAATGCTCATAGCTGCGTTTATAACGTACATCAATGGTCTAGGTATCAGGGACGCTATCAGTTATTGAGCAAAAAATTAATTTAACCAAATATCTGAATCGATGGTCCTCAACTATTTTTACTTTTAAGAGTGGGGATGGATCCTGATTTTCACCGGGCACCCATGGTAGTAGTATCGAGGAAGCCTCGTTCTGCATACAGTGTGTTTTGCCAGAGTTTTTCTTAAGTCCTTTTCTTTATTCATTTCAATATGGTCCTCGTCTGTGCTTCCCGTCAGTTAGCCTCTTTGTCAAACCGTTGTAGCGTGGGACTCCCGTGCATAGATTCTGATCCCTGGTTTTCCATAAAAATTTTGGCGCTTGACATCTACAGTAACTTTTGCTTGAAAGTTGTCTATCGAGTCGTCAAGTGACGCCTCGATTTTTTTGTTTAGCCTGCTGCTCATTCCTGGTTGCCCCTCTACCTGTGGCGAGTCATTAATCCGCTCGTCATTGTTTATTTTCCTGCCACCTGTCTTACTACCTGAAGTAGCTGGCCGTTCATGCTCGCCCACCTGCAGTTTATTTTGCTCGGGCATTTCTCAGTTACTCTCGCTGTTTTTCTTTTCCTTTCTCAATTTCTTTGTCTCTCCTGTAGTTGTCATCATACTTTCTACGGTATCTCTGGCCAACTGCTTCCATTCTCTCTCCGCTGCTTCTGCTGTAAGGCTTGCCTTAGCCAATCGCCGGCCCTAATGGTTATGTCTCTCCCCTTCTCTTTCCGCCTTGTCCTTCGCGGCCAAAGGTGTGTCGCAGTGTGCTATTATCATTTCCTTTGAGTTATTTTCCGGTTCGAGTGTATTGAAAAATTCTGTGGGCTTTTTATGTAGTGTATCTAGCTAGCGTTTACAAGTCTTACGTTGTAAATTTTGTACTTCGTCCCTTTTGACGGAAAGCGTACTTGTAAATTGTACTTTTTTTTGCATATTTTTATCTTTCCGCATGTATGCAAGTTTTTATTGATTGGTCTTTGCGATAGAATATCTTTGTCACTGTAGCTTTCTGCAGTTTGCTGTGTTCACCCGTTTTTCCTTTTATTTGCAGTTTGTGTTAAGAGTTTACGTGGTCCATCTCTTTTTTCTGTTGCTTTGCCTACTTTTAGTGTTTCATTTCTTTGTGATTTTGTCTCTGGCCATTCCGACTCTGAGTCTGCGTCACTGTCGTTGCTTGGCGTATATTCGCTTGAATGATTATTTTCCGGCGTTCCTTTTTCTTTACCTTGCTGTCCAAATTGTTTGAATCGGGAATCTCTATTTCATTTTTCCAGTCCTTTCTTATTATATTTTTCTCCCGTCTTTTACGAATCTTGTGTATCCCTGCTTGTGGGGCATTCGCGTCCCCAAATTCCTTTTTTTTCTGTTCCTCTGCGAGTTTGTATAACTTGCTGCGCGATAATTCGGGGCTTTTCTCTCCTTCTTTCAGAATTTGGTTACGCGATAATGCGTCAGGTGCTCTATTAATTCTCCCGGGTCTATAGACAACGTCGATTTCGTAGCCACGTAGCTCTGCCTTTAGTCTGGTAATTCGCAGATCCAGTTTTTTTGATGTGTGGAAATGTTTTAGAGGCTCGTGGTCAGTAACTACTGTGAATTTCCGTCCGTATAGCGAAGTTCGCTACCTTTTATGTAGCGGGATGCAAGGGTAATCTTTGCCTATATTCCCTTGACTTGATATTTCACCTATCGCGTAGTCTTATGCGTCTGTGGTAACTATAAAAAGCTTATTTATGTCCGGCGCTAAGAGTACGGGTTCGCTATACAGAGTGTTTAAAAAAGGTCTGCATTTACATATTTTATTGCGGTCGAAATAAAATAAAATTAAATACATCGCAATTATTTAAATAAATAATTCTTAACAATAAGATTGCAAAAAAGTTTCAAGCTTGTTCTGCTTTTCAATCACGCCACGCATGCCTGTGACACTAAGATTTCAAATTTATATTTTCACATTTATTTCAAAGATTCTTAACGATTTATTTATAATCAAAGAAAAAATAATATTTATGACTCAATATTGTATCAGTGATCAAAAGAAATAATAAAGTCCAGAATTGAGACTGTATGTTTTATTCAATACCTGTTATTATTGGTGATTTTTTTCTCTTTTTTCGTTAATGTCTCCAAAAAAACTATAGTTTATAACTTTTACAAATTCTAACTACCTAGAAGAAATGGTTATTAATATTTTTGATTTGTTACTCATTATCATCTAATTATTGTGTTTCCGTATTTCTGTAAGAAGTCACAAATTGTTCAAAATTTTCAAAAAGTTAACCGTATAAAAACGCGCATTTTATGTTAAAAATATTTTCTAAAAATTCTGCCCAAAAGAATATAATCGACATAGTTTAATAAAAGTAATATAAATTGGTTCCTCAGTCAATGAAAATTGCGAAATTGTATGAAATATTTTTAACTTATTACTTAACCGTTTAATGTTTACTCGTTACCATGTGTACATTAAAGAAGATATCAACGCTAGAGATGCGATATGACGCGCCATGAAAATAATTGTCACATGACATATTTTGTGATCGTCTTGTGACCGTGCTATAATGTCATAAGCTTTTTAATAATGAAGTTGAAAATACACATGTTAACAATTCTTGTATAATAAATGAACAATATCGCACAAAAAATTTATTTTTATTGTATTACTTCAAGAATCAGTTCATATTTAACACAATTATAACTTTTTTGAAAGGCGTATCTCTCTCCGTATGTATGCAAGTTTTTTAATAACTAATCCTTGCGATAGAATTTCTTCGTCACTGTCGCTATCTGCCGTTGGCTGTATTACCGCTTTATCCTCTTTATTTGCAGTTTTTGTTAGGAGTTTAAGTGGTTTATCTCTTTTTTTATTGCTTTGCCTACTTTTAGTGTTTTATTTCTTTGTGATTCTGTCTCTGGCCATTCCGACTCCGAGTCCGCGTCACTGTCGTTGCTTAGTGTATATTTGCTTGAATTGCTGTTTCCTCGGCGTTCCTTTGTCTTTACCTTGTTATCCAGCTTGACTGAATCGTGAATTTCTATTTGCTTTTTATGTCCTTTCTTAATATCTTTTTCCCCCGTCTTGTGCGAATCTTTTATATCCTCGCCGGTAAAGCGTTTGTGTCACCAAATCCCTCATTTTTCTGATCCTCTGCAAGTTCGTGTAACTTCTTGCGTGGTAATTCAGGGTTTTTCTTCTTCTTTTAGGGTCGGGTGCCGCGACAATGCATCAGGTGCTTTATTAATTATCTCGGGCCTATAGAAAAAGTCAAATTCTCATTAACTTAGTTCCACTTTTAGTCTCGTAAGTCGCAGGTTCGGTCACTATGGCGATTTTTAGACTATGGCCAGCAGTTCTGTGTCGTACGTTGGGTAGCGAAGTTCGCTACCTTTTAGACAGCGTGATGCGTATTCGCAAGGGTGGTCATTGCCTATCTTCCCTTGACTTAATATTGCGCCTATCGCGTAGTCTGATGCATCTGTTGTAACTATGAACGGCTCATTCATGTCCGGCGCTAATAGTACGGGCTTGCTGCACAGAGAGTTAACGAGTGTCAAATGCCTCTTGTTAAGGTTCCTGCCACTTAAATTCCGTGCTATTTCGTAAAAGTTTTGCCATCAGTTGTGCGATTTTTGCGTAATTTTCAATAAAACGATGGAAGTATCCCGTGACACCCAAAAATTGTTTTATTTTCTTTGTTTTTGTAGGTCTTGAATAGTCTTTTACGGACCAAATTTTTTCAGGGCTTGTTTTTATTTGTCTGGTGCCGACTATGTGGCCCAATACTTTCGCTTCTTTTTTGAGGAACTGACAGTTTTTGGTTCTATTGTTCGATTTTTATCATCCTAACGTTTAACTAATCTTTTAAATCGTCTTACGTGTTCATCTAATACTGCTGCGAACAGCATTATGTTGTCCATGTATAATTCTATTTTATGTCTTTGTAGGCCTGCTAGTGCTAGTGTTTTCGCACGGACTTGTTGAATCAGTGCAGTTTATTGGCATACGTTTGTATTGGTAGTGGCCATCTGGTCCGGAAAATGCTGTCTTATGAGCGTATTTTGTATCTATTTCTACTTGAAAGAATCCCATTTTTTGGACCACTATAATTATATAGCGGGCAGATGCGAGATCATTTAGAACATCGCTTTAGTATGGTAGTGGGTGACATGAACCGACTGCGATTTCATTTAGTAGTCTGAAGTCTGCTACCACTTACCATCTCTTCTCCCTGTTGGGGTCCACCTGCTTGGGTACTATCCATGTGTTGAACTATATGGCGACGTGGAGGATTTGATTATGCCCTGGTCTACTAATTTTGTCTACTCTTCATTCATCTGTTTCCTTAGAGCGATCGGATCCTTGATCCTTTTCTCTACAGTTGGTTTGTCTGTCGTTGTAGGTATCTTCTGTTTGAAGACGCTAGTTGCTCTTAAAAGCTCTTCGTCTAGGTCGAATACCGAAGGGCTGAATTTTTATTATTTACGCACATGTCGTCATTCTACTTCGTTACAACTCGTCGTTCTGCTAGTCTTGAGATTTCTTTTATCCTTGCTTCTTTATTTATTAAAAAGCATTTCTGTTCCAGCTTTTAGTCTTTTTCGGTTTCGATACGTTTTTCAATAATTTTGTTTGAATTAAATAGTCGTTTCATAGCCTCCCTGAAGCCTTTGGCGTCCTCCCCATCGACCCTAAACGTCTGCGCCTCGTAAATCATCTCACATTCTAGCAATTCTACGTGAGGTACGGGTATTTTTATTGGTCCGTCAGTAATATTAAAACATTAGGCGTATACTGTGTTGTTGTTGTTGTTTGCTATGTATTTTATTGCATTGTAATTTATATACAAGTCTTCTTTTATGCTACTCATTTTTATGATAGAAACTTTGGCACCTGTATCCGTATAAAATTCCGCCCTTTCGTTTCTTAGTTGTAGGCTCTCTAGGCATACTAAGAGTGGCGTATGTCCTACCCGAGATGTATTAATTTCTACTACCTGGAGCGGCTCATTTTTTTCTTTTTGGGTGCTTTCTTTTTAAACCTTGGACTATTTGTAAAAGGTTGTTAATTAATAAGATTCTTATAATTTTTATTTGCAGCTGTTTCGGAGCTACTCACGGGGTCTGCTTTCAGCGATACATTTTCTTCGTTTCCCTTTTTCTCCTCCTTTATATCCTGTTTTTCGATTCATTTCCCTCCGATGCTTGCATCATATGACCACGCTGGTTGCTGCCAGTTGCCTTCAGCCACTTTATTCTCTTTCTGCAGAGTTTCTTTTCTCTCTTTCTCTACTTCCAGGACTAAGTCGACGCTTGGGAAGCACGACGAGTGTCCCGGAAGTTTAAATGCTGTGCGCGAGAGTCGCTTCCTCCATTGTTGGACACGTCTCTATTATTTGGCGGGCTTTTATCTTGGCTGTATTTTCGTTGATTCCCGTAGTCGTTAGTGTTATTCGCGTTGTAACCGCTATAATAGTTATTTCAATAGTTTCTTGAATAACCGTTAATTTTATGTAGAGTATTGTTGCCCCAGTACGTGCTGTTATAGTTGTTGGTCCCTTCGTAGTCTCGGCTGTATCCTTGATTTCTACTATAGTTCCCGTTTTGTCTACCATTGCATATGTTGTATACTCCGTAGTTGTTATTATAATTATTATCTGGTCTGTTTGTGTAACTTCGCTGTATCGTGTTAATTCCTATGCGGTTTTCATAGTGCGAGCACCCGGCTTCCCCGTTTCTTCTCTGCACCTTGTTGTCTTTATCTTCTTTTATATCGTTCTGGAGATTTTGGCACTGTTTAACGTTGTGATTTCTAAGACCGCAGTATTTGCAGTTGTCCTGTGGCGCTGCTTGGGCATAAGTCTGTGTTATCAGTGTTCTTTTATCTAGGGTGTTCATTTTGCCGTTTTTCGTGTCTGATAATAACTTGTAGCAGTCCTTCGTTTGGTGTGTACCGTGTCTGTTACAGTATAGACATATTTTATGATTTTTTCAACGGTTATCCTCTTCTTTTGTCTCGGTTGCCAAGGGGTAAGTCAATTCGTCGTTTCCAAGGAGCGGCACGCTTTCTGCAAATCGTACGTGTGCCTTGTTTTTTGGATACACCAGATCGTGGAGGCACTACTCGTTTTTAATGTTCTATGCCGTTACTAAAACCTCTTGTAGCAATCTCGGGTTGTTGCTTAGTACTTTGCAAACAAGCGGGTGACGTCGTCCATTTGTAAGTTTTTTTATTGTCTCTTTTTAAATGTTTATTTTATTTCTGTGTTTGCCCTCCTCGTGTTCATATTCATACTGTCGAATAACCTTAAGGTTTGCTATGAGCGTGTCTACTTGCTCTCAACCTCGATATGTCTCTGCCAGTTCATGTAAAAAGTCTTCCACTGTGTCGTATTGTGTTATGCATGTGGCAAATTGGGCTGCTGCTAGTCCCCGCAACTCATTAACTAGTGTACTTATTAAAAACTTTTTGTATTCGGGGCCTATGCTGTGGCCCACTGTCCTCACCATTTATTTAAATAGTAATAGTCTTATTGGATTTCCGCTAAACAGTGGTATCGTTCCTGAGAAATGCCTAAGTGATGTAAGTATGTTTTGCTGTGGTCTTTAGGACAGCCACGCATTTGGGGAGAAGGAGCCAGCTGTATTGTATGCGTTGTATCGTCGAGTAAAATCATGCTCTCGCTCTTGGTTACTGCGCTCTCGGGATTTGGGGTGCAGTGGGGCTATCGGTCCCTAGTTTCTATCGTCGTGCAGTATCCTTAAGTATCCATCCTTGTTTTCATTCGCATAGTTTAGATCCTTGTTGTATGCGTTTCGTGCTATTGACACCTCGTCGAATCTGACCTCTCTATGTGATGGAGTAGTCAGTATCTCCCGTGGCTCCTTTCTGTATTGCGTTCTGGTTCCTGCTGGTGGCCTGTAGCCATTGGCCCCCTGCATCATTTTTCCGGTCCTATTTGATGGTCCGTCTTGTATTTTTTGTGTCGTGGTCGCTAGGTCTCTTTTAATCCGTTAGGTAGTTTCTGCACGCGCTGTTCATGCGGTTGCTATGTTCATCAACAATTGCAGACTTTTCATGTTCTTACTCGGTAGTGTGCTTGTTATATCAGTCCATACCTTCTCCTCTTCTTTGAAAGTATGATCGTCTGAAAGTATCCCTATCGGGTTTCTGTTATCGGGGTCAATGAGTTGTCTAAGTGTGCCTCCGTGTTATGCCACCATGTTATGCCACCATGTTATGCCACCGTCACATTTATTTTCGAGAACTGTGGGGCCTTTGTTTTTAGATTTCGATGGGTGAAATTCTTGTACCCTTTTCATGAATATTCCTGCCTTCTCATGTCCATCGTCCGTTGTCGTCCTGTTGTCCTGCTCTAATTAGTAAGTTTGTCTGTGATTCCCTAGTGTGTTTGCTCCGTGTGTTCTGCTTCGCTTATTTGATGCAGTGCGATCTCGTTCTCGGCCTAGAATTTTTCCGAGCCCTGTCCGCGCAAGTCAGCGTCTTGTCCCTCGTTCGTCATTTCCTGTTTGTTATAGCGTAAAGGTTCCTCATTGCTAGCTAACCTGTTTTATCACCTAGTCCTGTCTTCTTTTAGTGTACTGCCTAGATTTATAGGCCGGATGTCACGATCTGTTATTCTTTTTACGATCTTGTCTTTCTCGTTTTTCTCGTGGTGGCTGCGTATCTATGCTATGCGTTGCCTAACCGTTTCCCCCGCGTTTTTTTAAACTTTCTCTTTTTTTCTTAAATAATATTCGGGGTTGTAAGCAGCAGAATTATTCTGCTTTACTTATTTTTAATTATTTTGCGTGGCCTCTATATCAAATAACTTTAAATTGGGGTTTTTTGGCGTTTGTTGTTAATTAGGGACGCTGCTAGGAATTAGTCTTTGCTTGTTATATTTATTACTTTCGGCGCAGCCGATTATCTTATCCTGCAAGCCTATTTATGTATCATAAATACGTATGTATTTATGCGTTTCCATGCAGGATAAGTATGAGGGTTTGTGTCTCGGTCTATTCTATAAGTGCCTCTTCGTCATGTATTCCCGGGGTTCAGGGGGGGAAAATGTAACAATATATTTTAACTTACCAGGTGGCTACCGTCCAGATTATGAGCATCAGTGCGCTGATCTGCATTATTTTCCTCGATCCTTGTCCCTCTATTCGTTGTGTGGGTGTTTCGGGATGTTCTTTCCTACTTCACTGATTTTGGTAGCTGATGATAAAGATAAAACCCTGGTTGTTCTAAGGTTACCTCGCTAACTCGTTTCCACGTAGTCCCTGGTCTGTTCTAACTTCCCTTTTCTTTACTTTACTATTACTGTCTTTTCACACTTAATTACTTTTTCACTCTTTTAATTTTAAATGGCTTTTTTTTTTATTTACTCGCTCTTACTTTTTTTTCATGACGCTGCGCTATGTGCACTTCTAAAGAAGAAATGTAAAAAAAAATTCCTTGACCGATCCCACTTTTGACACCAAAATTACTGTTGCATCGGACTACGTTCAGTATGGTGATCAGGAAATAAGTGCACAGCAAGTGAGGTTAATACTTCTTCATTTAATTGGAGACCGAGGAAAAAGCCAGGTGTGAGTCGCGAACCGGAGCGGATACGTCTGCTTCCCTCGAGCGTCGAGTCTAGTCTGCATTCCTTCTCGTGACTCCCTCTTCCGTTGCCTACCATACACTGCCCCGTCTGAGAGGGCCCTCGGCTAAGAAAGGGTGGATGGACGTAAAGCTATATGATATCGTACGTCACACCACTACCAATACTTCATTTATTTTGTTGCATATGTATTTTCTTAATCTAATATGTGCCAACAGTTATTTTAAATCTATTTCTTTTCTTATCGTCGATTTACTTTTTTTTACAGAATCAGGCTTGCAGATACTGACAAAAAACACCGAGCATGAAATTAATTTCTTCAAGGATTGAATAAAACCACGGGACTGTGGAACCTTCACCGAAGTCTGTTACTTCAAAAAGTGCACTCTATCCCCGGGTACTAATATTTTGAATAAATTTTCAAATAGTCTTTTCAAGGAATCGAAAAGGATTTATTACACGTAGTAGGTTAAGAAACAAAAAGCAACTTTGGAAACTTTTACCAAGACTACGGTAGAATTATTTGACTGCCTTTGCAATAATTTAAACGATTGTGTTCCTCATGCATTTATTGCTCCACGGCAGTCTAACTATAGTTAAGAATCGAAAGCTAATCTACCTAATGAAAAATTTTTAGTCATCAAACCATAGGGTATCACTGGAACAACGACCAAGCCACAATCTATAATGTTGTAATATATTACAAAAAAAATTCGATAATTAATCATTGGAGATTGGTTGTTATTTCAGAAAGTGTTATCTATGATGAAGTATCTGTCTATACTTATCGCGAAATCGTCATAAATTCTCTAAAACACCAATTCAAAAACATCGAAATGATTTACTTTTTCTGATGGCGCACCACAACAATATATTAATTATAAGAACGTTTTCAATTTTGTAAACCATAAAAATGATTATGGTATTGATACTTAATGGAACTTTCACCCAACTGCCTACAAAAAAGGGCCATACGATGGTCTCGGGCATACAATAAAGCCCACTGCAGTGCGAGTAAGTTTGCAATCAACGAAAACAATCTTATCAGCGTCTGATTTATATCAGTGGCTAAAAAATACTGACAGATTAAAGAGCATACATTTTAAATATTTAAATACACATAGTTATAAGATAAACAAAAAAAATCGAGCAAAAGATTTAGTTCTAGCTATAAAACTAAATCATAACATAATAAGCACTATCTGGTTAATTTGAACAATATATTTGTGCAAGCTAAGACGTACTCCTTAGCAGTAACGTTAGGAGACTTTAAAATTATTTAAGATGTTACAATTTTCAAAAAAAGATAGCATTAATGTTATCATTGTATTATATAATAATAAATCTTAAATAAATCTACATGATGCGGAAAATACTTTGTTTTTATTTTAACACTAAACTCCCCAAGTAGCTGTCCCATTTGGAAAATTAAATTTTTTACTTTCTAACTCCACGAGTCACGCAAAAATCCTACCAACTAGTTGGTTGATACAATCATTCCAGCATTTTATTGTGTAATGTCCATCTTAGACGTAATTTCATGACTTTTCCAATTTCATTAATTTTTGCTCAAAAAAGATACACTCAATGAAAAAATAACAATAGACATTATTTTTTTATATAATTTGACGCTCGATACTAAAAAACTTTTTAAAGCGAAATTTGTTGGATTTGAAAGTAATGGTCCGCCGTATTAGATCCACAGTTTTAAATATTTAAATTTTCGTATGAGATTTTGAGTCAGCACTTCTAAATAACTTTAAAATGATATTATAAAAAAAAAAAATAAATCTGTGATTGAAAAATGCCAAAATACGGTTATTTTCACCTTTAGCGCCATCTAGCACAAAAACTTGCATCATGTCCATTCCAAGCCCAAATTCGCATGAAAGAAGATGTAAAAAGCTTAAAAAAAAAAGTGCTCACCTAACACAAAAATATATTTAAACTTTCTAACCTTAGAATTAAGGCTTAAACTAGCTCACAACATTTTTTAAATATAGTTAAACGATTAAGCGTAAAAAAATACGTTAAACTGTGTACTTTTTACATTTTTCTTCTTTTTTTCGTCTCTTAGCTAAAAATTCGCATGTTAAGCCCTTAAACGAAAATTTGAATTTTCAAACCACCATTGACGCTAGTCACGTGTCTCCAGGAGGCTCAAACTTTAGTTAAGTTCGAGACTCACCAAGTACTATATATTGCCACACTTTTTAACTGAAAATTTTTATCGATTGTACGGTTTGACGTGGAATGCCTCTTATACATATATAGTCTTTTACTGTACGGTACGTCATCGCTCTAATGAACTATAGTTTACTATAAATTTTTGCTGACAAAAAGCGTTTGGAGGATTTTAAAGCATTATGTAACAAGATACTTCATACAAAATTTTTGCTGAAAATGTCATGCAGGAGAAATCCCAGAAGTGATCCCGTACAATTCCGTAACAACCCGACATGAGTTCTAACTAAACAATAAGGATCTTAGAGCAGTGATCTTCTCGTACGGTTTTAAGATATAATAAATACGTAAAATAAATAGCTGGGATACACGCAAAGAAATTTGATTAAATGGCTTTTAAATTTTGTTAACTGTATTCTCAGACTTACGTTGTGAAAATGTGTTTATGACAGAAAGTGTCACTTTCTACAAAAAGGCAGGTTTCTGAAAAATTAGAGATTTCATAGTTTATTGAATCCATAAATTTTTATTCACACATCGAATTTTACAAATATCCACATGTTTTATTCCTTGTATCGTGACATCTAAATAAACTATAACGTTTGCGATGGTGATAAACAGGCTACAAGGTGCTTTAGA
>JAPYYV010007426.1:0-15355 GCA_030522625.1 Copidosoma aretas | reverse complement strand
TTTTTCTTTTACAATGCCCATCGCCCACGTGTGTACATTAATTTTTGTGTACACACATTGGCTCTGGCGTTGATGTATCATCGTACGGGAAACTTCATCGCAAAACTCGAGTTAGGAGTCCCTTGAAATCGGAAAAATTGTTTTACGAGGCACGCCTGAGGGACTGACATTTTAATCCTCCACTTGCTTCCAGGAGAATACAAATATTTGTGAACATGAAATTAATGGTACTTTTTTAAGCGTATAATGCATTTGTCCTGAAAAAATATTTTCAATTTTTAATACGATTTTGACTGTTTGGAGTGAATGTGAAAAAAATATCTCCGATAGTTTTTTCGTGGGCGATATAAAAATATCCATCCCAAAGTTGTGCGTCAAAAATATATTTTTTTCATTTAAAAATAATACTTCTAAATAGAGTTTTTTATGGAGTTGCTCATATGATAGAATGCAAATAATCAATATAGGCGGTCAACTCAATTTTACAGAGACGATAAATAATAATAATAATATCAATCATAATAGTAATAATAATAGTATAATAAGATACTTTCAAGCCTTACAGTATAATACATTGCAATGCATGTACAATATTTATCTGTTTTATTATACACAGGTAATAAAGACGCAATGAATAATTATTAGACTTGCATTACCACTCACTTATCTTTGAAAACATATCACAAATGCATATTTATTTATAGGTATAGAGAGACTGAAATAATATACAGTTAGACGCGCAAAGTCATATTAAGGCGGAAGTTCTGAGAAACAAGCGCTTATTTTTCATCCGACTTTTCAACTAGGAGCGTGTAAGTACTCTTTGGATTGCTAATCAAACAAACAATTTCACCGAGTTTCGTTGGAAAATGGTTTTTTTTTTTTCCATTTTTTTTGCTGATCTCGTTTGTTGGAAACGCATGGACTAATTAATATATACAAGGCGATAAAAAGTACAGTAGCATATTATGTAATAATATTAACAACAAAATTACAGCAGATATATGGGATGGTTTCTCAGATCTTTCTATTCTGCTGTCTGTAGGACTTTTTTTTTTTAACGTCACATACCTTTTGAACATCTCTGTACCGTTCTTAATATTGAAAAACTTTCTTTCAAAAAATTTATCATCAGATAAAACTACACAGTAGTTTACAAAAACTTTTTTTTTCGAACAAGAAGAATTATGTGAAATTAATCACACTAAAAACAGAAAAAAGACAAAAAAGTAAAGAGTGTTTTCTTCGACTCGCAAGAACAGACAGAGAAGTTTAGTTATAGCTCCACAGATTATTCACAACATTCTCCCGTCTGGTATCAAAAATCTGAAAATTGGCAAAAAGTGCGGTGCAAATCGTGCGATAAAAAATAAAATGAGATGCAGTAGAGATTATTAAAAAAAAAAAATGAAAAAACAAACAAAATCATGTATCGAGTACTGACAATGCCATTACAAAATAATAAAAAAATAGAAAAAAAATCCATGTCACAACAGTAATTAAAAGAGGACGATATATATATATATATATATATATATATATATATATAGGCAGTAGAAATATACCAAAGAATGACAGTCAAAAATGGCAATACGAGATTACGAAAGAGATAGTTAGAGAGAAATAGAGCGATTACGCGACTATTGTGATCAAAAACTTGTACTTAGCTTTATACTATAAAAATGTAAGGTGCGATCTGACGTGACGTTACCTGGACAGGAGCTTCATCAGCCTAGCTAAAGGTCTGCATGGCGTCAAAGTTGTAAGTTGTTTATTAGTAAAGAGGAACAGCTGATAAGTGTCTCGTCGGCTAGACGACGAGTTTAATGATTTAACGATAGTAAAAATCATAATAATAATAATGATAATAATAATAATAGATATTAGTGTTCAAAGAACTTAATATAATAAATGTGCGATAAGAAAATATAGAGTGTCGACGCGTGATTATATAAAAGGTGCAAGTTATACATATAATATATAAATATATGTGTAAAGAACGAAATATAGGTGCCACATTGTCAACGAAATGTTGGTGCGAGCGTGCAAACTTTCATTGGTGTGTGTATAGATAGATAATATGATTATCGTTACTTGTCACAACAACACACTCGTGTGATGTTTCAATGTAGGGTATATTCATATACGAAAACAAAGAGACAGAGACAGACTTGTATGTACTATCGTTGCATCTTGAAGAATATCATATTCTGTACTGATCATATCGCGACCATCCTGAATTATATTACGCACGCATGTAAAAATGTAGGTATGAAATGAAGCGATGGATAAACTCTTTCTAAAATGTTTGTAATATTTTTCAAGTTGCACCAGCCATGTCTAGTAGATAATTATAGATGACATAATTTCCGTACAGAGGTAGGCACACTGACAATCCTCGCTGACACTCTGGACTAACTTTTTTGCATGATTTTTTTTTACTACTATTAATTAATAATAATAACACCGATCGCAAGTGTTACTTGATTATTTATTCGACGAAATTGAATCGTTAATTTTTCCATAGTATAGGCATAGTAAACTGAGTAGCTTACCCTTCCTCCTTGCGGCTGGTACGCGGGTCGGCGAACCACTGGGTCGTCATCGCGTCGAAGACCAAGTTCATGATGAGGTCCCTGTCGCAGTAACGGGAATCCGTCTCGTCGGACTTTTTACCGCTTTCTGCGACAAACAAGGAGGAAAAAAATAGACTTGTTTAACGATAATTTTTTTCCAAGGGATCGGTTTCGAGGAACAATTGCGATTGTTGGAAACTTACGGGCCGATTGTTCGGAGGGCATCGTGCCCCATTTCCAGAGGGGCTGGGTCGACTTGGTCAGAAAGTGTTTGAGCTCCTCTTCGGGGGTGGCGAAATTATAAGCGTTCTCGAAGTGATACCTGGAAGAGATTTCTCTGCTTTTTCATTCGTTTTGAATGAACATCAGATCGACAGTTTTACATAAATCATTGTTCAAATGTGCATCAAAAGATTATTTATACATAATGTTTATGTTCTTGGTGAACGGAAAATGCTCTGATAATTACGTAATATTTGGCCAAGAGAACTTGAAAAAATAAAATAAAGGAAAAATATAGCAATAATATAATCATATTGAAAAAAGCATGATTTCGAAATAAATTATGATAAAAGGGATAGTTTGTGTGTTTACGGGTTTCTCATTGACGACTTGTGGTGTTTGTTTATGGAGTGTTTGAGCTGTTTCGTCCTTATGCTTAATTTGTGTGCACCTTTGCGGAGTGATCTGGAATAAAATTTTCATTCTCTTTCCTGTACGAATAAGATTCCAATTTTCAAAAAACAAAAAGAAACAACATAAAAGCCATTTTTCGTTTTCTTTTTTCGCTTTAACGACGCTTGATTTTTTTATTATTTTCAATCATTTTATCAAACAACAACAGTATGTTTATAATATGATGTTAATGATAAATAAAACTGAAATTTATGAAGTAGGATTGGAGTGCTGATAATATGCATGTACTTTTTTTTCCAAAACATTAAAGTAATGATACTCACTTGCAGTACAGCCAGTCTGGGTGCACTCGCCAGTTTTTACCTTCGAAATATTTTCCTGCAGCTTCACCCTCTATAAAAGTTTATAAGTTTATAAAATTCAAGCGCAACGAAAAATGATTGTTATTTTTTTATCAAATTTGCACTAACTGTCGAAATTCATACGACGGACATCTTGTGACGCATGTACGCGATAAGTGGCATCGTTTTTATGTTTGTACAATGGCAAGCTGACGACAACTGTGAAGGGCGTATTGGGAATGCGGGCTGAGTCGTACTTTCTTTTGAGTTTTCCAACGCGTTTCTTGAAAAAAAAAATTTTTTTTCAAGAAAATCATAGGCTGTGCAAAAAATTTTAATCACACAACCACCTCGAAACGCGACTCACCATGCCGTCGTATTGATACTTGGTGTACAAGTACACGTCGCTGTGCTCTTTTTGATTAATGACGTCGTTGCGAAACTGTAAAAGTGGCTCGCTGAAATTCCTGGGGAAGTCGTCACCTTCCACTAACTCGACCTCCGCCATGTCCACGCTGTTGTAAGCGGGTTTTAAAATTCCCTGAAACTATAGTGAAGAAAAAAAAAAAAATTTTAGGAGTTAACCAAAGCTCACTGTGTGAGAATCAACGAAAATCAACATTGACTTACGACTGGTCTAAGATCCGGATGCGTGAGGATGTATCCGTTGTTCGTCACGATGAAAGCGTAACCGTGAACCCCCAACTTTCGTGAAAATTGATAAAAATTATGTTTGTATTGTGGGGTGGACAAGTTTGCATACTCATAACAGGTTTTCACGTTAAAAAAGTTGGATATTTTTGAGGTCATAATAAAATAAGTCTCGAAAGGTGATATTTTAAGATTTTTTTGACAAATTTTGAAATGCGTATTATAAAAACCAGTGGAGTAATTTTAAGTTCGAGTGAAACTTAGTATTAGATGTATTAATTACATATTTACAGTAGAGAGGTGAGCTTCGCTTTTACTCGGTTTTAGTAGACATGATATAATCATTAATTTTGTACATATATTTTTTACACGAGTGTGGGAATTTGAGTCTGAAATAAGGGCTACTTACAATTTCAGAGCAGAGAACAGTTTCATTTTAAAAGAAAGAGTCACAAATACAGTTTTGAGAGGCATTTTCAGACTACAAAAGTAAAGTTTCTGTCTAATTCAAATTCATATGAATTAATTTCCAAATTAATGCTGGTTTAATATTTTGAAGAGGAATTTTTAAAGGAATTATCGACTTATCCCTCGCAAAATTAAAAAATTTTAACAATTTATAAATAAGTATCTATAAACAAAATTTTTTGTTCTTGAAAGTACATTTAAAGTATCTTTACTAGCAGAAGTGGAAATATAATTTTTGAAGATCCTAAAAATACGCTTACTGTCTCTGGTTTTTGTACATCTCAAAAGTTTTCAAAATTATGTAAAAATCACACTGTTTGGGACATACTTTTTTTAAATTTTGAATGAATCCTAATCTTGTTTACGTAGGTTGAAAGAAAACCAAATTAAGTACATTACCATATGGGGCATCATGAGCAGTTTTATGTCATCGACAGGGACATCGGTTCCGGCGACGCCAAGAAGATTGGCTATCCTCGTCTGCAAAATTCAAAATTCACATGCCGAATCATCTGTCGTCTCTTCGACGGCGACGTCGAAACGGGCGAAGCGATATGTATTTTTAACTATCGATTCCCGTCGACGAATCGCTTGGTCAGAAGCGGTATAATGTATATACTGTTAGTTAACTACTGTGATTAATGATACTTTTCCGCAAAAATATAAATATCTAAATATTTATATTTTCTCTCTTGATTTAATCGAGTAAAAACTAAGCCACTCAAAAGAGGTTTGTTTTCAAAAAGAGACAGTATCACTCCAATAAAAAATTACGTTGAAAAAAATTCACTTTGATTACTTTGTAAGATCTTTACTCCATTCATGTGACTATGTTATTGCTCTTTTAGAGTTAAAACTAACTCTCAAAAATTTAATTTTTACTCGGTTGAATTTAGAGAACAGCTCGATAAAAATAAACTAGTTTAAACGCTAAATATAATATTAATAAGGAAAACCACACAATCCTACTTTTAATCAACGGTTACTATTGCGATAATAATAATAATGTATTAGATCTATATGATAATACGGTTCATTAATAAATGGCGACGTCCGCTTGGGCGCCTGTATTTTTATAAAAAGTATACATAAAGTCACGATTAACTATGTACGCAATTGAGATCTACTTTTAACTCAAAAAATAATAAAGATAAAAAAAATGAAAAATAATAGCAGTAAAAGGAAAGATTAAAACTTTTCTCTTGTAAGATGTACGAGTAAAACTAAACTAGAAAGTTTTATATTTCTACACTACAATATTTTTGCACATATAATGTAGCATATTTATTGTGTCTCTTTTACGAAACATTACGTAGGCAGCTGCTTAAATCGGGTCAAAGTTCGAGCGATTGTTTTTGCATTATTTGGTCGATGGCACACAATTATTTATATACCGTATATTTGAATCGTAATGGTTCGTAAATTTCTACTTTGATACTATAATTCTATCGAAAAAAATGTTGCAGTCATAGTATCTGGATTAAAACGTATATTTATTAAAACATATTGTAAACTTTTCACTAAGTACCAATAATGATAAAAAACGTGTCAACACATATATTGTGTATATGAGTGAGATAAACACCACTGCAACATCATTTACAACTGATGGCTGTCAAAGAATGAAAGAATAAATTATTACGAGGATATTAAAATATGTACTTGTGAAATTACGACTTGAGGGTAAATATATATAAAAGGTCAAAATAGCACTCTGCTTGTTCTACTCGCAAAAACTGGAGGGTTAGACTAGTGATAAAATTAGTTACTCCTATAAAAAACTATATATATATATATATATATGTCCTACCTAATAATATTTATAATATACATTTATATTTCAAGCAACTAAGCTCGAATATATATATAATGGACTAAAATTATGTACGTGAGACAGAATAATTATAAAAAAGGAAGAAAAAAAAATGAGCGTTGGCCTAATGTAAAATATGACTAGATACGCCTATTCTTCGCTTCGCACTAGAATCTTTTTTGCCCCCTTCGAATTTTGACTAAGGTAAAAAGATAGAAGAAGAATAGGAAGAAGCAGTAGCAGATACTCGATGAAAATTCGAAGCAAGTCAAAGAATTACAAGTGCGAAGTAAAGTGTGTATAAGAGTATAGCTATAATGTAGACGTAAGGGCGAAAAAATGATACTGGGGAGCTCTATGTATACATATGTATGCATGTATCAAAATCAACTTGTTGCGTTTGCTTTTGTTCGTTTTTTTGGCTGCCAACCTCTCTCGTCTCTGTAACCCAGTAGGCGTTTTTGATCAGCACCCATTCTGTGATGTTCTGCGGACATAATAGGGATTTGAAAGGATCCGCCGATATACTCCTCATACATTTAGGTTTATATAAATATTGTATGAGTACATATTGTTTATAGGCTTGCTCATGTATTCTTTCGTTTGCAATGATACTCTGTGTCTATGACTTATCATAGGGATCCTATTGCCATACCTGCGTGGAATTTCTTTCGACTGTACGAATCGAATTTTTGAATTTTTTTTTCATCCCTTATTTTTTTTTCCATCATACAAATAAATGAATGAATTATAAAGAACAGATGATCGCGATTACTTAGGGGGAAAAAAACCCACCACTATTCAGTAGGAAAAATATACCGATTTTTTCGTACGAATAAGCTCAACGTAACGCATAAAAATTGTCCAACAGACGAAAGATTTGTCGAATCACGTTGGAAATAATTAAATAACAAATAGAAAAACGAATAGTATTCAAGAAGAAGACTCACCGCGTTCTCGCGTCGATCGAAGACCGGCATACTGACCGACGTCATGAGCCGGTACTTGTACATGTCGCCGGCGAGGTTAGGATTCTTCTTGGTCCGCCTGACGTACTGGTCGAGTTCCCTCGGTAGCTGCCTGAGCTTCTTGTTCCTGCGGAAGATCCAGTAGCGCTCCTTTTGGTCTTTGCGCTCCTTCTTGTCCCAGAGCCAGTCCGTGATCTTCGGATCCGCTATGTCCGCGTAGACCGGCGTCCAGACCGTCGGGTGGGTCGTTAGATTGAGCACCAAAGGTCGGGCCATCACGGATATGTAGTTCAAGACCTGAGCAATACACCACTGTACATGCACGACCGTATCAAGTACGACGAGTTATCGAACGCGTAGCGTAACACCGACCTGTTCCCTGACCTCCGCGAGGGTCGACAGGTGGACAAAGTAGCCGCGATTGGCGCAGGCCATCCACCTCGAGTCCCTGACGTCGGCTACCTCCCGGCCAATGAGGTAGGTGAATATGCGCACTGGCATGTCCGCCATGTCCGGATTGTCGGGACTGTCGGCCCAGTTGTAGCGCTGGAATATCTCCTTGTAGTTGTCCGGCACGCCGTCGGTTACGAGCATGATGGCCTGGTTGCAGCAGGCACCCCGGCGCGTGTCCCTGAACTCCTGGAGCAGCTCGAACGCGTAGGTCAGGATCATCGAGAAGTTGGCGATGCGCTCGGTGTTCATCTCCGCTATGCCGATCTTGAGCTCGCGGATGTTGGCCAGGTTCGCCTGGACGAGGCTGTCCTCGAAGCACGGCACCGCCTGCGTCGGGCAACGTTTATCGTTAGATACAGGGTTGCTCTTTATCGAGGCTCTTAATTATTGTGATGGCGATCCGTTGGGATCGTCCGATTGAAAGGTCTCGATCGTCATATACATATTATACGACAGAGGGGTACTTTACGAGGTGAAATAAAATGATTTCAAGAGTTCTGGCACACTGCATCCGTCTATATTTTATAAAAATAGCTGTAGAAAAATACTGTCACGGAAGATGGATATCTCTTTTATAGCTTTTCGTGCAATTTCAATTTTGCACTTCGGATAGAATCATCGCAGAGGTGTAATTTTGAAAAATGTCCTGCGTGTCAAAAGTATAATTATGTAATGACTCTATCCAAAATCGTTTGAGGAGTGAAATGTTTCTTGCAATCATACAAGATACAGACGCATGCAGTGCGGCAAAACTTTTGAAATCATTTTTTTTACCCTTCTCTTTCGTATCCCAAATTCTTTTAATCATTTCAAGTTGTACCATCGGATCCCTCAACACAGACCGCTCTTATTAACCATCACTTGTTATATACATATGATATACCTGCTCGGTTATATTGGAGAACTTGACGATGTTGACGTAGTCGTTGTTGCCGAGGGTGTCGAGTATGTTGTTGACGACGTGCCGGGCGATCTCCTTGCGCATGCCGGTCATGCTGCCCGAGGTGTCGACTAGTATAAGAACGTCCTTGGGACTCGTGGCCGCCTCGATGTACCAGCTCCGGGTGCGGGCGTCGAAGAGATCCGGGTCGTGGGCGTTGCTACCGTTGGGCTTCCAGTGTATGGCCGGGTAGTGGCGCATAAAACCGGTCGCGCTCCCAAAGTACTGCCAGCTAGTACAAGTAGAGTTTGTGCAATAAGCAATTCTCTCGAAAAAAACGTCGAAAGTTTTGGCGCGTTGTTTCCGTGGTATTTCACCTTGAATTCACATGACTCGAGCACACAACGACATCTTTTTCAAGCAAGTAATTATTCAGAAACACCAGTTTTCGACAATAAACCGCTGAAATCTTCTCACGGCTGTATACGGTAAGTATACGTGAAAAATGTAACTACTACATGCATCCTTTTTTTTGTTTTTTTTTTTTTTCTGTTCTAAGGTTTTTCGAGTGTCAACGGACTACATATGATCAACAACAACAACAGCAATAAGGATTCGAAAAATCAACGACCCTACCTCAAGGACGGATCCTGCTTGTAGTTGTACTTGAACGTGTTGTCGAGCTCCTCGGACCAGCGTATCGCCCTCAGCGTGTCCTTGGCGCGGCCGTAGACCGTCGTCGGCACGTGTACGGCCGAGTAGTTGAGATTGACCTCGCCGCCAAAGTGCTCGCTGTAACTCGTCGTAACGTGCGAGTAGTTCTTGGCGTTCTTGTACGCGTAGCTCTCGTCCAGGGGCTGCTCGCGCATGCTCTCGGCTATCGAGGAGGCCAGGGCCGAGGACTCGGCCACGTCCATTATGCGCTGGATCGCGTCGACCTTCGACTTCATCATCGTCTCGATCTGGCTGGCTATCGTTTTCACCAGCTTGTTGCCCTCGATTATCTTTATCTCGGCGCCCTTGAAGCTCTCGTGGAACTTGTCGATCTGCGTCACGTACTTGCCGAGCTGCTGGAGCTCGAAGCCCAGCTTCTCCGACCACGTTTTCACGCTGTTGGGGGAGCGGAGTTTGTTGTTTTTCGTCGGTGCAAAAGTAGGTTGTTAGTTTTATTTTGGCATACAGAGGTGTTGAAAAAGTATATGGATGATCAATTATACGAGGACATGAATTGTACGGGGTTTCTCGAAAGAGGTCAAAGTTCGAATTAAAATGGAACGCGCGCGCTCGCGCGAGCCAATGAACGCATATATTTTATTTTTTTTCATAGTATACGTTGCTGCGGTGTGTGCTGTGTACATAAATATTGTAGCGATTGAGGATTGAGGAAAACAGGGATGTTTTCGTTCGACGATATACTATGATGATAGGTATAGAACGAGTCATTAAATGAAACTATTCTTACGACTCGTACACAATTAATTCCAGACAATCATTTTGAATTTAAATGTACTGTTTGGCTCCATGTTGAAATTTGATGTGATACTTGATGAAGAACTTCAATAGCACGAGCTTTTGGCAAAGGGGAGTATTTTATTTGTAATCTTGCATCGGAACATTTCACTTTACAGCGAGACCTCTCCAGACAAACAATCACCAGCTGTAAATTTAGCTTCGATTCAATTACAAACTTTACGTCCAAAGCACAGTGTAATCTTTGATTTCTTACCAAAAAAATTACCACGATGAGCATTGTTTGACAAAGAAAACTCTCACAGATGTATGAATAATCCGTACAGAGCTGAAGCTAACAGAATCATCATCCCGTGCGATAATCGTTCTTTTGGACAGAATGCACGTGTTATATACTGCGACGGTACACATGGAAAGATGCAGTTTCACGTAATTTATTTGGTGCCCTCGAATTTTGCAATTGAATCGACGTTAAATATTGTTAGAGACGTTAATTTTTTTTTTTTTTTTTTCCTCAAAAAGCCAATCGTCGTCATATGAAATTAATTTTTGTTTTTTGCTAAATACGCGTGCTTGAACTTTTTATTACCCATTCACGGCAATTCAAAGAGAAAATAAATTGTCCGAACATCATTAAATAAACGGCACCACCGAACACCACCGAGCACGCCGTGCGTATATATGAGTGCTGCTGCGATACACGTTCATAAGGTATACATATAAGTATACGCGTGCATCATCAGGGAATAAAAGAAGAGAGGCAAGGGTGGCTCGGAGAGAGTAGCGCAAGCACACACAGCTCTATATACACATGCATATACGAAGCGGAGGGTCGTCGCGATAATCCTTGCACGCAAAGTCCCGGTAACACAAAGACCTACATTTGCCTCTGTACGTATGTACTTCTATATACAGGCGTCTGCTTCGGCAGCTGCTCTCTTATCTGGTGCGTATGGATATAGGTATTATCTCTCCCCGTGATAATCGATCGTACGCGGGGAATCCCCCCCCCTGTGCGCGCACCAGAAGGGCACTTTCAAACAGAATAACTCCCGGGCCCGCTACACTCGTTCGTGCCCTCGACATTAAATTACAGGGAAACAGGCGCGGACACACCGATCCCGCCGCGAGCCACCCGATATCACGTTGGTCCGCGTACCTCGATGCACCTCGAGCAACCGTACAATCACGATAGTGACACCGCGATGGATTCGCACGCGTGTAAGTTACAAGCATCGGCGCGCAGAGCGGGACTGGATTTGTTTTCGCGCGACGGGGGGAAAAAAGAAAAACCCGAGGCATTCGGGCGATTCCACTGTCGTTGATGCATACGTCACCACCGAGCAGCGATGACACATCGAGCGAGCGCGCGCCCGTTCCAGGCGAAAGCTCGACCGATCGGTGCGCGCGGGCCGCGTCTCCTCCGATGGACGTTTCCAAAGCGGTACACACGGGCAGCACGTCACGACGAGGGAGGAGCGCGACACAAGATCAATCCCCCCCACAGACACTCACGTCTTCACGGAAATGCTGTCCTCGTCCTGCGCGGGCACCCTCGCCGGCAGCAGCAGCACGAGCAGCACCAGGACCGCCCCGAGGAGGCTACAACGCGCCATCGCCGACCCTCCTTACACGTATCACTGCAGCCGCGGCCACCGTCGGGCTTCCCCCCCTTCGAGCGGCGCCCCGTGCTGCGGCATCCAGCCGCGGACGCTGCTCCCCCGGCGATGCCACCGCCACGACCTCTGCTCCCCGCTGCTGCTGCTGCTGCTGTCCGCACCGTCCGCCTCCTTCTCGCCGTCGTCGTTTCTTCTTCTCCTCCTCTCCCACGTTTGCCCGCACGTCGTGTGCGCCGCCGCCGCTGCTGCTGGGGAACTATACCGCCGCGGCGAGCGCGCCTGCCCGGGGTTATTGATCAGGGGGTGGCTCCTGCTTCTGTTGTGAGTATACATATGCGTTTCCGATGTTGACGTCGCACGCGCGCGTTCGTTTTCATACAACCCCCCCCCCCCCCCCCCCCTGCCGTCTCGCGGACGAGTTTGCGCGAAACTCCGGGGGCCCACGCGTTCGGCAGGTGCAGGCGCAGACAGGCGGACGGAGGTTGTTGATCCGAGTCGAGGGCGCTGGTCGGACAGCTGATGGTTTTATGTATAGTTTCGTTGATTTTCGTCCGCGGGGGTGTGATGATGGTTCTGCGGGACTGATGGGCGCTGGTGCGGTATGCATGGTGCGACCAATCGGTGGCGGATGTTTCAACGTGATACGGTTGGATTTATTTTTTTTTTTTTCAACTTTTTCTTCCTCTTTCGTAAACAATGATTCATTCGCCGTTGCGCGTACGATGAATAATACGCGCAATAACATTCGTGACAAAATTAAATCGAAATAGCTAACATAGAAAACAAATGCCGTTCGAAGAGAACTGTTTTTCTGTTTACAAACTAATAGAATACGTAAGTATTGTGATCGGGGGTGATAAACCTCTGAGTTGACAACCGGTCGTAGAATTTTATGAATACGTTCGTGCTCGTTGGCACAAAGGCTATGTAGCAACAGTATCTATACGTATACAAGTAACAATATTACATGACAACAACACTTGGAAAATCGGACAGTCTGATAAAAATCGCTGCTGTACGTCGCTTTTATGAATATAGATATACATATATATGGTTCTTCACACACGCGTGCCTTTCATTTGCAAACAATAGAAAAGTGCAGAAGTACGTACTTGTATACTTAAATATAAATAAATAATAATAATTCATCAACATCAACAACACGCGCCTGACTTGCAGAGCAAACATTTGAAAACAACGGCGACGAGGAGAAACGCGGACACCCGGAGCCCGCTCGTGCCGCCACACGCCTCGATTTCGATCTCACCCCCATGATGGGTGAAACAATTTTCAAGTCTTCTCCTGAACAGGTCGTTCAGCGGTATTTTGTGGCAGGGCCACTCGGTCATGTTCTCGTCTATCGTGTACGGGAATATCTCGTAGGGCGACACGTCCATCCGGTCGTAGCAGCTGCTCCGGTCCGTCTTTACGATTATCAGCAGTAGATTCGTGTGCGGTACCTATACGATAAGTTCACTCGCATGATAAAAAAAACAGCAACAAAAAATCGACAACTCACGCGCTGTGCGTAAAAGGGCAGGGCGCAGCTGTCGGCATTGTTGTGGAAGACCCGGTTGGCGTTGGTCTCGTTGAATATGTAGAGCGTCATCTTCATGTCGCAGGGCCGGTGGTAGCGCATTTTCAGCAGCTTCGGCGGCTTCTTGAAGTCGACCTTCAATTCATTTAAAAATTAGAAAAATTAACGTACACATGTATGATTGTAATTAGAATACTAGTGAATTAGAATCTTGAAATCTTAAGTAAGCTCGTGTAGAATAAAGTCCACCTCCTCGCTGTCGACGTAGTCCGCGTAATCAGGTTCCTCGACCGGCTCCTCTTGCGCCAGGATCGATGGTAAATCGTACAGATCGGCCGCTAGGAGGAGAAGCCTCGCCAACAGCCAACTCGCGAGGTTCCAAGTGTAGACGAAGGGGTTGCGGAAGATGCTGGCGTCGCTCTCGTATTGCTGTTCAACAGACGTGGTGACGTTTTTTTTGTTTTATCGTTCAAGGTACGGCCAATGTATGTAAGGTACGTACCTGGGAGCGATTAGTATTGTATTGCGCGTACGCGGTATTTTGAATTATTTTGATTTCAATAATTTTTGTATCTCTCAATCGATAAGAACAAGTTATACAAATTATCCCACGTGATTAAAAAATAGAATTTCCATGTCACGTAAGCCTATTACCGTGATGCATGTCGAATAATATGCATATGACGAGATGAAATTTTATAAGTTTGATAAAATGAGAATATAAATATTGAAAGCAAAATAAAAAGGGAAAAATTCAAAAAATTAAATATTACTTTTGTTATTTAAAAATATTTTTGTGTAGAAT
The DNA here is from genome assembly GCA_030522625.1 of Copidosoma aretas. NCBI lineage: Eukaryota > Metazoa > Arthropoda > Insecta > Hymenoptera > Encyrtidae > Copidosoma > Copidosoma aretas. Next base: position 1,138 of record JAPYYV010007426.1, on the reverse strand, counting down.
AGCTTTTTAATTCCCCTTGAACTTGAAACAATATATAGTTATGATAACAAAATGTTATCATGATTATTATAATCTACAAGTTTGGTATTCAGTACTTAGTTTCAAAGTGGAATATCTGAATCAACTACTCAAGACAAAAAAAAAAATATATATTTTGTTCCTCAAATTAAGAATACCGCGAAAAAAGAAAAAAAAGTAGACCTCGAAAAATTGGAAATAAATAGTATATTACCGAAAAATCACAAGAAAGTAACGTATGAACATTGTATTTTTAATAATTATTCGGGGAAAAAAATTACCATTGTGGCACAACCGTCTAGCACCCTTTCTAGTAGTTAAGAACGTTAAAAAAAATATTTTGAAAGTGTACAAGGCGTTTCAATTGTGAAGCCTAGTTTTGACTCTTTTGAATTACGCGAGACAAATGATTTAGTTGGGCCATGAGGTCCATTCTTCAACATTTGGATTTGCTCGTTTTGTATAGTAGAGCGAACAAGCATATCGATCAATTTTTTTTAACTAGAAATTCAAACATGGCTAGTCACAGTGTCTTCATGGAGAGGTTTGCTGGCTAAAATAAGCGGTCATTACCGTAATGCCCCTAATCTTAAAGGCATTTTAAATTATCAACAAGGTGACCTTAGTGTACGAAGGCTTATAGTGTGCATATGTACTAAACTAAATTTCGTTGAAAAATTTCCGCTGGGGCTTCAGAATTGCTATAAAAGCACGATCACGGTAATGACAGGTCTGTAATTTTTTTAAAATCCTATTCAAATTGACATGTGATTTCTAAAAATGACAATAGAGCCGGACCCAAAAGTTTCCAGCTAGTTTGGACCCCACATAACATATAAAAAATAATCATAAAATTCTAAACACTAAACATTGAAAATCTTATCTTACATTTTTGTGAAATGATTCATGTATACATATATTATGTAGTGAAATTACAAAATTTCCTGTATGTATACATTATTATTGTGTTTCTTGTATTACTTATTATTATATTAAATAATTGCATTATATACGTTTTCGTTATTAAGGAGGTTGACTACCTTAAGCAATTAACAGTCAGTTTCAAACAAAAATTTGTGCACAGCTTCAAAAGTGTGGAGAAAAAATTCATGCAAAATTT